>JAHWFP010237158.1:0-30427 GCA_023313725.1 Lithobius niger
AATAAATAAATAAATATTTGTTGTGAAGCAACAGGTCTGTCAAGGATCGGATACGATCACTAAACTCAGCCTAAAAGTGGGACGTGGAGGATGCCAACAGTAGAAAGTTAATGGCACAACAATTTTTTAAATAGGGTATAAAGGGGTGGGGAGAACTAGCCAAGCTAAAAGATATACAAAGATAAAACTACAATAAAATATTTAAAAAATACAAATAATGTCAATACAGGACAGAAGTCCGTTGTCATACAAGATCAAATAGAATAACAAAAAAGTAGCAAAGATCAAAATGGGCTGAACCGTCAGAAATTTGGACAGATTTAATGTATGTAGTTTTACTTTAAAGGAGTTCAGGGTTGGCAACATCACCAACTCACCAGGAAGACTGTTCCACACTTTTACAACACAGTTAGCAAAAAAATATTTACGGCAGTTTGTGTGCGAAGACCCCACAACCAGTTTAAGTGGATGCCCTCGAGTCCGATAATCCTTATGCAGTTCGAAGAATTTTTAATAATCAAAACTGAAATGGCCATGCAACAAGGAGTAAGTCAAGTTAAGGTCGGCCTTGAGACGACGCAACTCAAGAGTGTCCAAGTTTAGAAGTTTAAGTTGGTCTGTGTAGGGTTTAAATTTAAATCCACGCAGTGATTTTGTAAAGCGCCTTTGGACCGCTTCAATGTAGTTAATATCTTGACCACGTATGGGGACCAGACAGGGCTCGCATACTCAAGAATGGGCCGAACGTAAACTTTAAATGCGCGTACCAAGATGGTTAGATCACCAGAAGTAAATAACTTTTTAATCCAAGCGACTCGCTGATTGGCAGCTTTAACAATATGATTGCAATGGTATTCAATGGTATGTTAAACTCCAACATGGACCAGGCCAGCACAACACACTTGTTGTCAAGTGAAGGTAGCCTCATTGGCCTTACAGAGAGATGCATCTTGGCTTGCAGAAGGGGCTTGGATAAAGTCAAGGCAATAGCTTCGGGGAGGGCAACCATAACAAGCTATGCCCTAAAATGTGTGAGCCAGTCTGCTGTCAATACAAAGTTAAAAAAAATCGCAATACAAAATTCAGTATGTGAAAATCCAAGGCTCAAAATTCGAAAAATAGTTTGGATACATGATCAACAATTTGAAAATTTCACAATTCACAATGTTTTGTATTCAATTCTCACTGAAACTGAGCAGCAGAGCCGTCTTAGTTCATTAAACGCACTCACACATGACTGCAATGGCTTAGTTGTTCGATTGAGATTTGCCCCATGCATTAGCCTCTCGACGAGACCACATCTTAGTACATGCACCATGCAGCTGACAAACAAGTTATGAAGGGTACTGCTTTGCTTCCAGCAATGATTTCATCTTTCTCCATGAGTTTGGTTTTGTACATTCCTTTTTCGTGAAAGCTGCCATACTTCTGTTGGGTGTGACACAAAGTTGGATTCTTGAAGGGAGCCAATTATTTGTAGCACAACCTTACTGCCCTTCCTTTCACAGGTTTCATGGCATCATACAAGTCAGCCTCTCTCAATGAAATGAACAGGCACAAAATTCCAAACTCTTCCATCATTATCATCCAGGACCTCTTACCAAATGAGAGTAGGTGGCACCGCAAGTACCTCCTACAACTTCCAAGAGCTGCCGCCCCACACGCTTCTTCTGGAGAATTTGCCATGTGATCACGTCCAGCCACTCATAGTCACAGACTGATATGAGTGGGAGTTGGGCTTCCAGCCACCCACAGTCTGTCTTTCAACTCGCTGGTGGCTTAGGTTGTCTTCTTGGTCTGTCATTAACCAATGATGGCTTGCCCAGGTCAGACTCTCTTCCTTCATTGCTTTCCACATTACCCACTCAACCCTCTATCCCAACAGTTTTCTCTTTAGTTGATGTTGATCTTTGGACATAGACTGCACTTGTTGGTCTTCATTCTGCTTTATCAGATTGTCTTGTTCCCTTTCATTATCCACGACTGGAGCCTCCTTGCGCTGCAGTAATTCTTCCCCGGCATCATCCTGCTGAGGTCCATATCTGTCCATCGTTAGCGGATGGAAGTATGGTTCTATGTTCGCAATGGTCATAGTTTAATGTCTGCTGCATCACTAGTCACTACAATTTGATCAGCGACAGATGATCTCTTTCTTAGCATGAACTAGGGTGCCTTGTACTTTCCTGCCATCTTAGCAGAAAATCAGGCTTGTGCGTTTGACCTCGGGTGGTTTTTGATTATTACGAGTTGACAGTCTTGCAACTCCACCGGTCTGTGGTGTTTGTCATATGCAATCTAAGCTTTTGTTGCCACCTCCACCAGATTGGCTCGTACCAAGTCATGTATCTTCTCCATGTCCTCATGATTCTGTTCTACATACTCCTGGACTGTGCGATTGAACTGGTTTGCAAGCAGGCTTAGGATTTTCAAAGGATTCCTGGGATTCTCTTCCATGCCACAGATAAAACTTCATTTTCCCTGTGCTAGTGTGTGGTGTAGTCCTAGTCCTCATTGCATACTGCAAGGCTGGGAGCAGAAGTCCCCAACTGCCTTGGTTTTCATGAGAAAAGACTTGGAGGCATGCCTTCATCATCCTATCGACACATTCAGTGGCATTAGCCTGTGGATGATAGGCCATCGTCCTATTGTAGTGCAGGCCAGACACTTTAAACATTTCTTCGAATATCTTCCCCACAAAGGATGAGCCGTTGTCAGAAACTATGTAATCTGATGGCCTGCTATCACTGCTTGGAGAAACTCGGTTGCAGCAGTGGTGAATCTTGTGGGCACCAGCCAGACAAATTTGGTGTAGTAGTTTACCATGGACAAGATGTACTTGTTTCTAGCGTGTGTCTTCGGCAAAGATCCAATGAAATCAACACCAATCATGTGCATTGGGAAGTTCATTAGGACTGGTTGAAGTTCTCCCAATTTTTGGTTTCTGCCATTTGATAATTTGAGAAACTGCACACAACCCGACATAATTGACCATGTCTGAAAAGAGATTCGGCCAATAGGCTACCTGCTTGAGCCAAGCAAGGTTTTATGAATTGTCTGATGACAAGCTTAGCGATTTCCAGGTCCTTCCTCTGCTCTGCCTACAGGCCTTGTCACACACGCCAATCACTGGATCGTCTCAAAAAGAGAGCATAGGAGATGGTTTCCTGGTCTTCATACAGTCCATTCCTGGAAGCGTTAGTAGGAAGCACACGTCCTTGGGAGCATTCAGTGGACGATTCCTGAATAACGCGTCAGCCAAGATGTTTTATTTTGCCGTACTGGTGTACCACCGTATAGTCAAACATTTGAAATCTGTCCGCCCAGTGTGCCGTACGTCCTGTGATCTTGTTGGACAGAACCCATTTCAGCACTTCGTTGTTGGTTATTAACAGGAAGGGAACTCCTCAATATAATGCCTCCATTTCGCCACTGCTTCGACCGCTGCCAAAGTTTCCTTCTTGAACGTCATCCAAGCCTTCTCATTGTCCCACAACGTGCGACTGAAGAATTCGATGATGGTCTTCAGTCTTAATGCTGCTGCGAGATCATGGCTCCAAGAATTGGTTTGAAGAATACGATGATAACTTCTTTGGTAAAAATGTGAAGTCCCAATGCCTTGGACTTCAGAACTTTCAGTGCACAAAAATCCTCTTCATGAACTTCTATGTAGTGGAATGGCTCGTCGTTCTTGAGTAAGGTCTACAGTTATGCTGCTGTTTCAGCAAATGATCTGATAAATTCCCTGAAGAAGTTGGTTAATCCAAGGCATTCCAGGAACTTCTTCCTAGACTTCGGTCGTGGGTAATTCTTTCATGACGCACACTTGCACAGTGTTCCCTGGTGAGCTCGAACCCCTTCGCCAATACCTTGAGCCAGAGTGCCGACACATATGACGTGCAGAAGTGACACTTTCGGCACTTAGGGGAAAACAATGTTTGCTGAGTGTAGCAAAGATTTTCTCGAGGGCTTTGATGTCCGTGTGACCACGATGATGTTGCCAATGTAGACGATGCATACCATCCGCGATGAAGTCTCCAAGAACTTTCTTTATGGTACGTTGGAATGCAGTGCTGGAGGTCTTGAGCCCTAATGGCATCACCTTCCACGTAAACATCCCTCAATGTTAAACAAAGGTTGTACATTCCTATGACTTCACCCAGTGGTATCTGGTGGAAGCCTTGTTTCCCATCAAGAACGGAGACTTACTTTGCTATCACCTGGAAGTTAAAAAGTTCATCTGACCTCGTCATTGGGTAACCGTCTGACTTGATCGGAACATTCAGTTTGTGATAGTCCAGCACTGGATGGTAGCCCCCTCCATTCTTCTTCTGCCTGAGGAAGAAAGATGAGCCCCATTCGCTGATTGTAAGTGCAATTCTATCACTTGCAAGCAGCTCATTGACCATCTTGTCAATCTTTTTGCGTATCTGCAGGTTCACTTGATAAATCCACTGAAACTGGTTTCGGCATGTCATGGAACTTGATTTTGTGCGTGTAGCAGTCCACACGACCAGTCTCACTGGGAGAATGTTGTTGTATTTCTCGAGGAACGCTTGAAGGTGTTCAGTCATCCCATTGACCTTTTCTGTCCTCGATGCAATCACCTCTTTCCAGATTGGGTTCCTCGGAGTATCCTGATTCACCCCTCGTTGAGGTGGCGGACACACAAGTTCGTCACAGCCTGGGAAGTAAGCTCTGTCACTGACTCTCAATCCTCAGGTTATTTGCCTTCAAAAAGGACTTGCAGAGAATGCAACTGCAGTCTAGGGTCTTGTAATCTTGAACGGAAGGATTAGATGTTCCCATGAAGCGAGAAAGGTAAGATAATGATCTCCACTGGATTGAGATCCCGTCCTACAGCTGCGATTCAGTACCTTCGTAGGGTTGTATCAGAGCATCCAGCCAAATGCAGTTAAGAAAGCTGCTTAGAATTGCAGTCTGAGGATCATGAGTTTAGTTCGGCATCAAAGTTGACTTTCTAAACCATAACGTTTAAGATGTGAGCCTTTTTTGAGAGAAAGGATCGACCAAGTGTTGGTTTACGTGATCACTATTTTTATTCTTGTTGAATGTAACTTTGCCTTTTAGGGACCTGAAAAGTTGTTACTATGCAACTAAAACCCAAAGTAGGTGGTTAACAAACTTAAATTTGACATCTTCGCATTTCTGACTTTGTGTTTATTTATCATTAACCTGAAGCACTTAATGCTAGTTGTTTGTAGCTACCCTGCATTGCACTTTGGTTTCGAGTTCCAATTTTCGTAGCATGCAGGAGTCCCTCAACCAATGAGAGGCCTAGCTTGGCCCAAATTTGACAGACAGGAATGAATGCTACTACATGGGTTACCTTGTGATGTCAGCCCTAACAACGGGTTTAGACGCCATGTTGGAAATGATGTGTTTTTGTACTTTAAAAAGTAAGCTAAAGTTTGAAAATTAGTAAGGCGAAGTAAAGCCAGCATGTCAGATTTTTGGAGCAAAGGTATTCTCCTCAAATGGGATGCATGAAGCAGTTCTTGGGACCACGGATTTTCTGGTTGGATCCTGTTGGATCAAAATTCAAGTTATTTAATTTATCTGAAATATATCCAAGAAAAAAAAAATAACAGCAATCATTATTAAAGAAATGCTTAAGCATATACAATACGGATGTATGCCATATTTTATAAGTTTTTTGGAAACCTAACTTAATGATCCTGTGCAAAAAAATTAGGCGAACATTATGGATACTGTAAAATAGATCGGTACTACATATATAAAGTCTGATTGAGTGTCACGTCTGTAATTAATATTACAAACAAAAACGTCAAGTGTGCCATAAAAAAAGGGGTTATATGATTGAAGTTGCACTTTTCTTGTTAAAAGGTACACGGATAAAAATTGATGATTTTTAATTGAAATAATCAAATGTACAGTTGAGAAAATTGCATCTGTTTAAGCGCTGTTGTGCTTTACGTTTTAAATATATGATTGGTAAAGCACAACAGCACTTAAACAGATGCAATTTTCTCAACTGTACATTTGATTATTTCAATTAAAAATCATCAATTTTTCTCCGTGTACCTTTTAAAAAGTAAAGTGTAACTTCAATCATATAACCCCTTTTTTTACGGCGCACTTGACGTTTTTGTTTGTAATCCGTGTACCTTTTTAACGTCTATGGCGTCGCACAACAAAGGGTTATGCATGCAATCGATTGTTGCTGGCCACTTGAAACATTTCAACTCAGCTGTGAAAGCCTGCATTTATGAAATAAATACGCCATTCTATCGTTTCTAGCTGCCAATTTCGAGGCCGACAACGTAGTTTAGTTTGGTTTAATTCTATATGCGTTTAGCTGAAACAAGGATTCGCATTTTGCCCTTCGACAATCAACTTTTTAGCAAAGACATAACACGTTCACGAAGAATGGATCTAGATTTTGCTAAGTGGCATTGTTCCGTAATTACAATGGTTAAAACAATGTAAAACAATCAAAATGATCGTTGAGGGACCCATAACTCCAATGGATGGACCAATCGAAAAGTGGTCCCTCTGAGGATGAAGCCCAGGGAAATTTCTGGCTTAGATCATGTTTCAGATTTTAGGTAGGTGCATTAGTTTTTTCTGAAACCGTGTCACACAAGAACAAGAACAAGAACAACCGCAACAACAAGAAGTGAACATTTTTCAAATTTACGTGTGGCTCCGTACGTTTACTCTTGCACGTAATTTCATAAAAGTTGGTGTAAAGTTGGGAAAAGTTGCTATCTACTATCTGACCAAGTTTGGTTGAAATATATAGAATAGAAATAGAGAAATTAATAGTTTTAGTTTTGCTGGAAAAAGGACAGCAACTGAGAAAGTGCGAAAAGAGCCTCGCTCCTGGCCTGTTTAGAAATACCAAGCGCTGGAACACTCAACTTGGCAAGGAAATCAACTACTTCTTGTTGGAATAGGGAAGCTGGTGTTATTTAAGAAAGGGTCTCGATTTTCGGGAAGAACTTCATAGAAGACTTCAGGCTAATTATCTCCTCTGCTGAATGTGCTTGATCACATACGCTGTTAAACATAACCTCTTTTGCACCTTTTTCTGTACGTTTTCTCACTGCTGAACACTTTCTGGAGTGAAACTGTTCGTATAAGAATTTTTTGAGTTGTGATGCGCTTCTTTTTCTCAAAGGCGAGTTTTAAGATTTTCGGCTGAATTCATTCCGGAGAGAACCCATTTAAAAGCATGTGTATTGAGTTGTTTTTTTCTAAGAAGAGAACCTTTTAAGATACTCTGCCGTTTTCATTCTGTTGGGAAGCCAGTTTCAATACAGGTTGGGTTGTGCTGCATTTTCGCAATGTGAACTCTTAAAGATTCACAGCTGAATTCATTCTGGAGAGAAGCCACTGAAATGCGACTGGGCAATTTGTTCACCTTCGTATCCGAAGTTGATTCTTTTTTTATTATCTTTTTGTTATACCTTTAATGGTGTTTGAAGTTTATGATTTGTTGTTTTTGTTCAATAAATACTTAACTTTAATCATATATATACACGCTGTTGCTGTGTATGATAACTACAATCTCCAGGTCAGCTATGCTGGCTGGTTCATAAAACACCCCCCCCCATCCCATCCCCATGTCGTAAACCGTACATCAGAATTTCCAGGCTAGTTAGCTGACTGTTTCATAAAATAACCTCCTCCCCCCAATGTTGCAAACGGTGCAACAAAAACTACCCATGCTCTCGATTATTTTTGGCTGGCTGATAAACGTTGATTGAGTGAGCGAACCCATCTGTGTATTTTTGGGCGTTTTGAATATTAACCAAGTCTCACGCATCGTTTAATTTTATCTTCCACTGGTTTATGCCAGTGGTTTATGCATTGTTTAAACAATTATTTTTTGCTGGCTAATAAATGCTGATTGAGTGAGCGAACCTGTCTGTGTATTTTTGCCCATTTTGAATATTTATCGATTTTCACTCATCTTTAATTTTAATCCTCCAGCATCATTTCAACAGTTCCGCTGGCTAAGAATATTATGGTGTGTTAAATTAAGTTTTATTGTTTACAGAGGTCCTATTGTTGCCGGCCACAATGATTAGCCTCGTGTACCTCAGACTTATAGAGATTGTTGGTTAGTGATTGTTACTTCTTATATTGTTGGTTACACGGTATTGACCCCTTTGACGGAAAACGGAACTTTGGGACCAGGGCTTCTATAAGGTGAGTGAGAGACAATGATCTGTAATTTATTATAATTATCACATATCATAGAACAATTATTGATCAGTTAAATCAAACATAACGGAACTACATGTATCAGAAATGTAGAAGTTCTTCGTAAAGTTCACTAAGCAGATGTAATGACAGATTTACTTAAGTTACCGTATAACATGAAATGTAACAGGAGTTTTGGTATTATATAGTATTGAAAAAATGTGGAAACATTTGCAAGTACACATTGAATTAATATGAAAGTATGAAATAGGCTACGTTAGTATAAAGTGAAAGGGTTACAACAGTCTATTACATCTAGACTGCGACACTTGCAGACACCACTTGCTACATGGAATTTCGCTATAGCGACAAACACCTATCATTTGCACACTTAATATATGCCACAATGTCATCTGGTAACAGTCTTGTGACTCAGTAACTTTATATCCAAATAATACAGGATGAAGGGTATTTGTTATATCAAGACAATGCAACTGTTGGTATGTTGCATAAAGTGCCCTCAGTACATGTTCTAGAATTCCATGACTTGTTGGAGGACGATCTTGCATACCACATAATTTGCTGTAGGGATACATCCAGCATTTAATTCATCCATGGTCTTCAAAATTGTGTTGCTCTTTAGCACCTTGACCAAGTGTATCTCTCCATTGGAGATGTTTTGTTCAAAGGTTTGAAAATAAACCAAATCCTGAAAGATGAGTTATTGTTTCACATTTTAGGATGGCAACTTCAGTGTCCATTTTACTAGTTGAATCACAGCAAGTAAGGCAGTGTACAGCAAGTAGCACAATGCACAATTCCTGACCTAACTGTACTGCCAGTTTGTGCACAAACATGTAGTACAGAAAAAAGCATGAGCAAAAAGTTTGGTCTGCTAACAATGATCAACTACAACAATTAAGATTTGCGGTTTGTTAAATTCAATTCAATGCAATGGAACATAACAATACCTGTTAGCAAACAAAACTTTTTGCACCCTTCTGTATGTAGCACCTTATTGCATCACTAACCCTTGTTCTCGAATACTAGGACTGTCGTCACTTCCCCTGTCGACATAATGGAGCGAGCTCACTGTCTTTGCTGTTTGGCTGGGTTTCCTATTTCCCTCTTCCCTTCCCCCTTCCGTCTTCCAACAATTAGAAAAACACCATTTTCAAATCGACTCGCCTTTAATAACGATTTCCTGCGTGACACATCTTTAACAATTAGTTAAAAAAATATTGGTTTAGAATTATATTCCATAGGCTAAAATCACTTTAGTAAAATTTAACATTTTGCCTTGTACTTTCTAAATAATAAGAGTCAGCTCCTTGGCAATTGGACCATTGAAAGCTAGTGAAAAAAACCTTGAAAATGGTGTATTCAAACGTCAAATTAAATATAATTCAGGCAAACCTTGACAAGGCGGCCTATTTCAGTAGTACGGTAATAAAATACGTACATCTGTATCATGCAAAAGAACTAACAGTGGTTCTTTTACAAATACAGACATACATATTTTGTTTACCACTGAAACAGGCTGTAAAGGTTTGACTGAATTATATTCGAGAGCAGGAGTTGATGACATGATAAGGTGGATACATACCTGTGCACAAACTGGCTGTACAGTTAGGTCAGGAATTGTGCATTGAGTGACCTGTTATACACAGCCTTACTGGTTGCGATTTAACTAGTTAAATAGGCACAAAAGTTGCCGCCCTAAAATGTGATCCAATAACTCATCTTTCAGAGTTAGGAAAATATCTCCAAACCCTAGAACAAACATATCCAATGCAGGGACATTAAATAAATACGTTGCCTTTTGGAATTACATGTCAGACTGCCTGAGTTGTGAATTGAACCAACTAAAGGACGAAGCACTACCGCTAAGCCAGACTTACACACCCTGTCTCAGTATGACATTTAAGTCTGACATTTAATTCCAAAATGCAACGTAAATAGGTTTGCATCCGTATTTATTTAACACTTCTAGAGCCCATTTGGCTTTCCATCCTGTTTAATCCCTGATTTTATGCTTTACTATGTGTTCCATTCGGTTTCACTTGGTGTGTGGCACTCGAACAAGTGTTCCTCCAGTAGCGATTGGAAAGTATGTGTTTATATGTATACATGTGTGTGTTAAATGCTGCCTATGGATGTTTCAATTTCCCACTCGTAAGTCAAAATGCAACGTAAATAGGTTTTCATTCGTATTTATTTAACACTAATCGAGCAAATTTAGCTTTCTATTCTGTTAAATGCAAAGACATACTTGGTCAAGGTGCTAAAGTGCAACACAGGTTTGAAGACCATGGATGAATTGAGGTGCTCCCCATAACAAATTGTACAGTGTACAAGATCTTCCTCCAACAAATCGTGGAATTGGAGCACACATACTGAGGGCATTTTATGCAACAAAACAACAGAATTTATCTTAGTATGACAAATACCCTTAATTCTGTATTATTTGGATAAGAAGTTACTGACAAACTAATATTACCTGCCAGAGTGTTAGAATGACTATACTGGTACCGGATGACATTGTGGCAGGTTTACATGTATTGAGTGAGCTAGTCATAGATGTATTTGTCACAATAGCAAAGTTCCATGCAACAGTTTCTGCAAGTGTTGCTGTGTAGTATAATAGACTTTCATAATCTTATCACTTGATACTAACATAACCTGAATCATTACTATTACAAGCTTTTATATTAATGCAATGTGCAGTTTGCATATTTATTTCAATTACGAAACAGGCTTTGGGCCTATTGTAGGCGGAGCGAAAAGATCTTCATTTCAAAATTATGTTTAGGTTTTCTTGTAATGATTTGTTACATTAGGACTACTCACTACTCACTTGGCTAAGTTGGGCTCTTTGCCTTTTGGTGTGACGTACTGCTGCTTTTTGCTGGCCTTTGTCTTATTATTTTTTTTCAAGTATAAGCTACGTATCATATTTATTTTAATATGCTTTCGTTTACTCCAGCATTTATTTTCTGTTTAGTTATTTGTAGCGTCTTTTCACAGGCCCACACCCTCACCGCTGACTAAAATTAAAACAGCACATTATAGCAACCGCTGTTTGAGCTGCCGTCGCCAATAATTCTTACATTGTTTATAGCAACTGCTGTGCAAGGTGTAGTCCGCATATTAGAAAATTAACTGTAAGCCAAACAATCATCAATACGATAGTTTTTAACAATTGTCAGAAGATGCAAAAGGTTCACAATACTGCTTTGGTATAAGATTTGACACCGCCACCAACGAAAATGTTGAGGCGCACACCTCTATCACCCACTGCAACAGCAATCTGTGCAGTAATGGCGCCAGCCAACTTCAGATAGGGGGCAAAGAAAATGAACATTTTTTTTTTATATTTGTACTACTTTAGCAGGGCCCCGGCGAAATCAGCTAGGGGGTGTGGGGGAGTGGTGTAAGGTACCCCAGCGGGCCCCGGAAGCTAGCAGCATTTTACGCAATTTGAGGGCCTATTTTGGGCTTTCCGAGACACGTTTGCACCACATTGGTAAACATATTTTGATTTTTTTCGTAAACATTCTTTAGCATGAGAGGTCGTAAAAACCTAATTGTGACCAAAATAACTTTTTTTTACACATTTTATTTACAAATTAAATGAACTTATGAATTAAATTTTTTTTTAAATATTATTAAATTAACGTTACTAACACTGAATAATTTAGGTTTGAAAAATATTTAACTATAGCAAGAACACACAGTTGGCCGTCATTCGTGTTGTGCGTTGGGCTTTTAAAATAGGGCCTTCTCCTTTTAGAAATAACTGGTAAGACATTGGCATCTCAAACGTGTCTCATAACTAAGATGCCTGTCAATTATGGAGTTGACGGTCTAACGCAGCAAATCAATTTTCAGTTTAGCCACTTACTGTTCACGATTTTCGCTCAGTTCATTGGTATCACGAAATGATGAAAACTTAACTAGAATCCTTAACAACTTTTGTTTTGTACATATTTAGTTAACGTTTCTGCATTAACTAAGACAGCTCTTAAATATGGAGGTGATGAGTACTACTGAACAAAGCGGTAAACTCTATTTTGAGCATTTCCACCCCAAATTTTTACGAATTTTATGTCGTCGTTTGAACTCAGTCTTCCGGCTGTTCCCCGACGACAATCTCGGTTACTCCCCGTCAGGGGGTGGCAAGGCTTCCCCGATGGGAGGCTCTCGCCCCCCCCTGCCCCCCCCTGTGGCGCCACCACTGGATCTCTGTTATATAATATCATATTAAAAACCAAAACTGGTAAAAGGGGCCGCCAAGTTCCGAAGGTTAGCATTCCGAACATTACTTTCGGTAGCAATGTTCAAGTTTTCATTTAACGTCCAAAGTATTATTCGGTGCGATTAAGTTGGCGAATGTTTTGGTGTGTTGATATCACTCCTTTGAAGGACCGAACCATTCGGAACTTGGCGGCCCCTTTTACCAGTTTTGGTTTTTGATATGATATCAGTCTTTTTTTTTTTAATTGTGTATTAGACTCAACTCCACTACAGTGCAGATGTGTAATAAAGTGGCACGTCAACAGGAAATTGGTTTTCAACAATTTGCTACTACTGTAGCGGGGTCCTTTGTCTCTCGGGGCGAAAGAAGGACCCGTTTACAAATTAAATTTATATTACACTAGAACTTTATACCTTATACAATTTACTGAACTAGCACACAAGTACAGTTGAACCGAAGCTCAAATGCTAAAAACGATAGATTGATTATGGCACTTAAATTCCCCGAACAATCGTGTCAATGGCTCTACAATTCAACAACACCGATTTTCGTTCAACTAATTTATTGACAGATGGGTTCCAAAATAATTCAATTAATACAATTTCAAAGCTTTTGACTACAATGCATTCTAATCGGCTTAACACAAGAATTAGTTCAAGTTACCATGTTTTAGCTCAAACTGAATTCAACAGTTCAACACAAAATTTCCCAAATTTATACAGTAATTGCTTTCCGTATATTCAACTAATGTGCAAATGTCCACTATAATTTTCTCACTACCCTGTTTTCCAAGGACTTGACCTTTGGTCTGAGACGCAGCTGGGAAGGGACGCACCCCGCCCGGGGCAATCTTGTTTTTCGTAGCAACTTCTTTGATAATTTTGCAGAATACCCGATTAATCACCAATTCTACTTTCAAATCAAACTTTCTTTCTTTGACCAGTTAGACTAAACGCGAATTAGAACAATAATTAACCACTAAAGCGCTACCGAAGTTACTCGCAAAAACTTCTGGCAGAAATTTGAAAATTAAGAACAAAGGATTTGATTAAGTTTTCGGAAAATTACCGAAAATACGCAAAATACGTATACGAAAATAAGTACAACAAAAACACTTAAAAATTACACGCGCTCTTTGACGCTCGAGGATAACGCTACGAAGTCACACGCAAGACTTCAAACTACAAAAATTCAAAATAGTTTCTTATCAATGCAGAGATGCAACGCAAATCTATGGTCTTCTACCGCGGCTAGGGCTTAACCGGTGAAGGCGAACCAAAGATAACGTGAACTTCAACAAAGCCTTGAAACTTACTTAAACTTTTCGCGAATACACTAAAATACAGCTACAAGTTACTCGCAAAACTTTAGCAACTAACGTCTTCGAGGTAACGCGCAAAACCTCGGCACAACAGAAGTCACGCGTAAGACTTCAAACAAAGAAACCTTTCACAAAGAAACAAAACGCGGAGCGAACCAAAAACTGAACTGTGCTCGATGAAAACTCGGGCGAACTACCACGATCCAACTCTACCACGATCCAACTTCCGAAAATTGGTACACCCCAGTCCTCAGCGCGTGGGCGGACTTTTTACTACGTCATTTCTACTTCATTGGCCTTTGGCTAATTTCATTCATTTTTCCATATAATTACTTTCCTAAATTTGGGCAAGAGGGTAATTATGACGTCACGATTCTCTGAAGACACAACCTTAGTCCCTACCCCTGCTCGTTACGTCATCAACAGATGGTCACCCATTCCTCTACTGCCTCGCCGTTTCTGGGTCTTTCCTCCCACGCAGCGTCTCAAACCAAAATTCTGTCTTCAAATCTAATAATTTCCATAATTTGGGAACAAAAATTCACAAAAATATGACAATAACAGCATTGTTCCACAAATAAAAACAGCTTTCCGGCAATATAAAACAATATATACTTCAGAACTTTTTTACCAAAATGGTCATGGTGTATGAGATGCGGGGAAACAATTTTGCAACTTTTCTACAACTTTCAAACAGTTTTCAAAACTTTTCAAACTTTTTAAACATTATTTTACACAGTAGAGTGATGATGGAACTGTGACATCAGCCTTAAAACTTTTACTTTTAATTATCTATTTTTTATTTAATTATTTCCGTTGATTACTAAATTATTAATTTTGGATTCTTTTTGATTTATCAAACAGTTTCAAACTTGATTAGCTTTCAATCGAAACATTGATCACTATGAATGTATTGTCTACAAACTTAATTTCATGATATAGGCCTATGTCGCGACTTCCATAAACACATTTTTTACTCTTTAAACCAGTGTTCACAAAGAACAATTAAACCAATTGGGATGTACACATCTATTGTATCAACCACAATTGTCCATGATGGACTTAAACTTTTTACTTACTTATTTTTTCATAGGCAACAAACACACAAACAAAGGGGCAGCGTCATAGGACTCCATCTGCGCAAGGGTCCATGGTCATAAGTGTCCCGTCACAAGGCCCTTAATGTCATAAGAGTCCACAGCCACAAGAGTCCAAAGACATAAGAGTCGTAACGTCAACACCTCCCCCTAAAAATACTTATCCAAAGTCATAAGAGTCCAAATACAGTAAAGCCGAAGGAGTCCAACGTCGTAAGGGTCCGTGGTCATAAGAGTCCGTCATAAGGCCCCAATTACTAGCCCTGTCATAAGAATCCACTGTCACAAGAGTCCCGTACACAAGAGTCCAAATAACGTCAGTCGCAAGAGTCCCCCGTCATATGAGTCTAGCACAGAACAGTCATAAGAGTCCCGCGTCACAAGAGTCTAAAGTCACAAACGTCCACAATTTCGAAACCGGGTACCGTCAAAAGAGTCCATCGTCATATACGATTCAGGCCAAGGAAGGAAAATGACTCGGACATTCCTGAGTGAAGGGGAGGTGAGGATAGATAAAAAGACACACTAACCTTGGTCTTGGCTCGGTGAATTAGCGAAAGAACAATCGTGGACGTTACAGTGCTTTTGTTTATTCGTCTTTTTTTGTTGTTTTAATTATTTAATGTTTGTTACGGACCTTTTATTGGCTTGACTTGACTTGACTTATACAAGGGTAGAACAGTTCAAAAGCTGATTGGCAAAATAATCTTTGGCAAGCTTGCTGCGGCTAAACATGTAACATCAGAAACCGCAATTAATCACAAATTCCTTCCAATTTGGAATGCATCATTAAATTTAACTTCTCCAATGTTATATTTTTAAAGAATATTTTGATTCGGCGAAACGGGTTACACCTTTCCACCGTTAAATGAAAGGTTCTTCCTTCCTCCCCTTTCCCTAAATTACCCCCCCCCCCCCTCCTCCCCTTTCGGTCATCAAACTGCAGTTTTATTGGGACATGCAAAGTTAGTAAACATTTATAAGATGAAGTGGAAAGATAATCTTTCCTTATCATTTTTTTTCGGTCCTTGCTTAAATGAAAATGTGCGAAAAACGTGAATATCCTAAGGGTTAAATAAATAAAATGTGAAAAGTGTGATACAATGTGAAATATACGAGCAGTAAGTAGTGTGGGAAAAAAGGTAAACCGTACAAACGATGACCTAAAGTTGCAGACTGCTTGCTTCATTTACCCTTTACCTTGTGATTTCTTTCTTTATTTACTACTTGCATTACTTCTAGTGTGGAGGCCAAGAAGCAATGTTGCTTTCCCTCCTTGTATGTATGTTTGTGATCTTTAGGTCACCACTAAGAAAGATTGAACAGCTACTTAGCTCGGCTGGAGCCTGTAGTCACTACACATACCGGTAGCGCAATGGTTAGAGTGCCTGGCTAGTAAACGGGATGTCCTGGGTTCGAGTCCCAGTCGGGGCAGTTGTCTTTTCTTTCTTTCTCAGATTAGTTTATTGTGTATCCTCACAAGGCCAGTCTTTAATGCAGACTGCTTGCTTCATTAATAAACGTTAACAGCCTTAATGACGCATTAAAGCATACGTGCCTTTACCTACTAAACGAATTTCAAAAGCAAGGCTGTGTTAACTATTTTCCGTCCTTTTTCGTATACGTCAAAACAATTTGTCTTGCTGCTGTTTTTTTTTAATTGACAGCGACACAGACAAATTAGTCCCTAATGAAAAACATGTACATTAAAATTCTGGTCAATTTCGCGTCAATGAGAAACTTTAATAAACATAAATTAAATTTGAAAATCGGACTTAAGCGTAAACTGACATTATCAGGAATGTCGACACCTTTTTCTAAAAAACAAATAAATAAAAGAATTAATAGAAATCCTGATGCTCCTGAGATAGTCTGTGAATGACAACGTAGCCTAACAATTCAAGCGAATTAACCAAAAAAAATAGGCCTAGTATTAATAGTGAAAGAAAGAGACCAGACGGACTAAAGAGAGAAAATTAAACACTAGGCCTAATTAAATAATGAGCATTAAAATTTATCTTTATCGAATGACAGGTAATTTGCAGGTTCGAGAAATTACGAATTAGTCAAAGCCAACTGTAGTATATGAAAAAAATAAATAAAAACAGATACTGAGTACATTGTGGATTCCAAATCGTGGGAAAAAGTCGTGATGATTCGGAATGTTGTGTACGTGGGGTTTGGACCCTTATGACAGAATTTGTGCTTGGACCCTAGTGACGGTACCCTTATGACGTGGGGCGCTTGTGTTTTTGGACCCTTGTGATGGCATCCCGCTTCAGATGATTGGACTCTTGTAACTACTCAACACTTTGGAGCCCTTTTATCAAACGTATAAGTTTTCGTATGGACCCTTTTGACCAAGGAATCTTTTGATGTTGGACTCCTTTGGCTACTGGATATTGGAGGGCTGTGACTTTGGACCCTTATGGCTGATCCATGTTGGACTACTGTGACGGTGGACTCTTGTGACGGGTCTCGTTATGGTGGGACCCTTCTGACCGCGGACCCCTAGTACATTGGACCCCTGTGGCATCTGCTCCGTTGGACCGTCACTTTTGGACACTTATGACCATGGACTCTTGCGCAGATGGAGCCCTATGACGGCGCCTCCAAACAAATCGTTCGAGCCTAGCTGGAGTGCGGCGCACTCATGTATTGTAGGGAAGCATGGTCGCAACCCTTTCTTGTTTACCTTTTACTACGCACTGTTTTCACAATTTTTCAAATGCTTATTACACATGTGGGCCCTCAATAAAATGTTACATTATTTTCAATGATGGACCAAACATACACTTAGTCAAGCATACACCTAGTCAAGCACACTTCTTTTCAAATTTAAATCTTTAAACAAATAAACTAATGCCAATATGGATTTTTTCTGCATTCAATATTTTTTACGAGATGGGCCTTGGCTATAGGCCTTACCTTTTGATTTCTTGCACTATTTTCTTTAATTGAATTTTTCATTATGTCTACGCAACTTTTTCACAAGTCGACACCCACACAAATGTCAACAACACATAAGCAAACACAATGGGACTTCAATTTACAACATAAATCTGCGATACGGCTTCTAATTTAACTCTTTTTGATTCATAATTTCGATTTAATTTTGCCGCTGTTCTTCACAAAAGAAATGAGCGCTCCAGATCTTTCCAAAATGTAGCCCGTTAGGTGCTGCCAGTGGGCGCACGCGGCGGTGTCAAAAACCAATTTTGTCTGCACATTCTCGCCTGCTTGGGGCCAGGAAGTCAATACACTCATTAGCGGGATGCATGGGCGGGTAGGAAACTTTCCTTCCCTAGCATCTTTTCGTCTACACAAAGGAAGGCTACTCTTGGGCGCTTTTCATTTTTTACCAAGTATACCAAATAAAATAATTTTGTTGCGGTCAACTTAGGGCGTTGAGGTCCTTACCAATTTTCTTGAAAGTCAATAAACACAAAGAACGATTATTAATGCTTAAACTCATGACTAATTATTACAGATTAATTACGTTTGAATACTACTGAAATGTTATACCAGGCATTTTCATTTCAGCTCTTTTACTACGAATTTCGTTTGCATTGAATGGGCGTCGGGGGTTGATCAGAATAATTATCCATTGATTAAAATAATTTTACTTTTCTTTTCACTGATCAACGCAACACTTACATTTTCGTAAGACGATTATTTATAGGATTACGATCGAACAAGGTGAAATTAGGGCGGAGTTATTGCTGGAAGATTACATGGGATTACTGTGTGCTTACTTTACGACCATTACGGAATTATTTCGGGCTTGCTGTAACACATTGTCTTTTGGAGGAATAAACTCATTGGTATAGGTTCACTATTTAGGCGATAAAATTGTACTACGCTATTTTTTGTTTGTTTTGACATTTTTTTAACGATGGATATCGCCACTTTCTAGGATTTCACTATATGAAGGAATCTAAACTTCTGATCGCTCTCACCGCAAGTTATTAAATCTATTAAAGGAATACTATTTACTACATTTTTTATCAGAACCTGGGTGCGATGTGGTAGAGCGACTCTCTGACTTAGGGACCATTAATTGCTCATGATTTACTACGGAAACTTTCTATGTTACTTGGATATTGACGTATGAACAATTTTGACTTCTTAAATCATTCCGATAATACTTACCGTTTCTCTCGAGTTTACCTTCTTCACTGTTAGTCGCAACAATGCACACTTTCTCAGCAATACTTTTAACTGTTCTTTTACTCCTCTAATTTTTTGTGCTCCATCACCGTACTTTCTTAATCATTACTGTGTATGACATTCTCGCTCATTGTAATATATTTTCTCTTTCTTATCTTACTTTTGACTATTGATTTCAATAATTTTGTCCAAATTATTAATGCGATGATCCACTGATCCTTTTTGCGCATTCACTACCACAAAATTTCCTATTCTACTTTGTATCTTTCAACTATACGTGATAAGACACTTCTTTAAGCATTGTCTACGGAATACATGTACGGATTACAGATTCAACACTACAAATTGAGTTTCAACTTCTACTGGGATTAGCATAACTACGTTACTTTGTTTCAACTCCACAAACATAATTCGGCTTTGAATCTTTTCACCACTTTAAATAAATCGATCTATTAGAATGAATTTGAATAAAGGCTTAATCTTTATTTATTTATTGTCTTTTAAAAGTTATCGTTTAGACTTTAAACTTTCCACAATTAAATTTTGAATACAATACTACACGTAGTGGCAGATCTTATCAAGGTTCAAATTCGGCTTACAACATTTTCATACACTCGCGGCAATTACCTTTTTTTTCTTTTTTATTTTTCGTAAACCTTCTTATTCCTTATTTTCGTAATTTCAAACCTTTCATGTTGTTCTAAAATACGGAGATTGCAACTTTGCTTAAGGCTTACTATCTTACTATTTGTTTCTGATTATTTCGATTAATTTCCCTGAAAAGCTATAAGAGAACAATCGTAATTTCTCTGTAACTTTTCGACATGATAATTTAATTTAAACAAGATTAGGTTAATTTGAATAATTTATATCTCCCTAAGAATTTATTAATTTCAATTTTGATTAAGTTACCTTCAGATTTACCTGAGACATTTTCATGAACAATACAACAGCTTTTAAATAATTCAAAATACACTTGTAAGCTATACGGCTTCTAGTTTTCTTCATGGTCTTCAGGCGTGAAGTGTTTTACTGTTTTTTATTTATTTTTTATTGTTCTTTTTTCTTTTTTTTTCATTAGCACATGGCATTTTTTGAATTCTCTTCAAGAGTTTTGTATGGATTTTACGCATTTTGGGTTTGCTTAAATAATTTAGTTTTATTATGCATTGGTTTGCGAATCGGCGTTAAAAGTTGCTCTTTTGGGCGAAAAACAGTTCTGTCGCTTGACACTCCCTACTGGAGGTGATGAATGTGAGTTTCGTTTTTTTGGGATTCAGTTATTGAGAAGCTACGACATCTTTAGGCCACCAGCGTATTCGGTAGCCGCACTAATTGCGTAGGACGGCAGCTTGTCCCGCCACCCTCGTTCGCGAAATTTATGGACTAGCACGTAGGCATATGGGGTAACTCTGGAACCAACTTTGTACCCACTTTCTCACACTCTTGGGGGAAATTCACGATTTTTTGCTTTCTGGATGGGAAAAATATGCATTTTGATTTTTTGCTTCATAAATGCATAATTCGCTCTAATGATATAAATCGCTCTAATGATGTTGAAGGATAAATATTGACGCACCAGTCGCAACTCAAAACACAGTTCTGTAATTTTTTACTTTCATGCCTTGCTAAGGGTTCCCTAATAAATGTATCTTTGCTAATTTTAACTCAGTTCGGTTTAATTATTGCAGATGCAGATGAGTAGGACGCAATCTGATGGTGGGGGACTCAATTAATGACTTAAAAGATCTTAGTTCATAACTTTGCTGCAACTACACTTCTCTGAGTATTTCTATTGTCTCTTTAGGGGGGAATTATGATTTAGCTTTCTCACATACACAGTTCTTGAGATAATGAAGGGAAGGTGCTCCTTTGTGATTGGTATTGGCCCTCGAGTGAAGGTCTTAGTTAGGAGCAATCTTCAAAGTTACAAAGGAGGGGGTTATAGTTAATCTTCTTGTGGTTACATCTCTTGACTCTGGTTACTTAATTTTGAGTACACTTCTCTGTATTGACTTAGAGAAGGTACACTGTTCATTCTAAATTGTTAATGTTCTTAAAAAAAAGGGGGGGGGGAGGTATATCTTGATCAGTATTTACAGCATTGTAGCATGGATAACTTTTAGTCTTCACAGTTCTGGGGTAGGAATCACTCAAAGGGTGGTGTTAGCTGTTGTTTGTAGCAACAGACTTAGTTCGTTTGGTGACCATACCTCAGTCTAATTGAAATGGATGGAGCTGAACTTGCTTATCGTTTGTTTCACAGTTCTGTATTAGTTGTTGATAAGGACTTAGGATTGAAGAAGGGAATGTTAGCAATTTTAGTTGTGATTGCTTGCTTGTGATTGTTTGCCATAAGTCTTAGTTCATTTCAAACGGAATGGTAGTAGTAGTAGGGAACCCCGACGAAGTCATGGCTCAATCCACTGGCGTCTTCCGTGTGATCTACACTACCACACTACCTTTTGCCTGTAGGCTGAACCATTCTCGTCTTGGTCACCTCTTTATAGATTTTTGGTTTGGTTTTAATTTTGTTGTTATTTGTTTTATTTCGTTAGTTTTGGTGTGTTGACATCACTCCTTTGAAGGGCCGAACCACTCTCAACTTGGTGGCCTCTTCACCAATTTTTGGCTTTGTTTATTTTGCTTTGTTTTTAGAGTTGGTTTATTTTTCGTGAATTGGACGTGAATACAATTCCTCTGGCAACGTTGTTTACATTTATCGTGATATACTAGTGTGTGTCTAGGCACGCACGTCAGTATACACGTTGTCATTGTCCGAACTTTGGCTGTCCAATGAGAGACGATGCCAACAATACTAACAATGGTTATAACAATATTTTCGTACTTACACGCCATCCCATCCTCGTTACACCCCTAGGCTTCAAACCATAAAAGGTACGCAGTTCGTATCGTACTGCAGCCATTCGTCCAATTTCATAGCTGGAAACCTTCCCGTTATATCGGTATCGATGAATAATTATCTATGACGTCATGATTGTTGCCCAATTTTTTTCTGGAACGTCTATCAACAATAGTCTGGCGTCAACAGACCAAAGAGGAGCGAGTCACTAAATTGTTGTTCTCAGTTACAATCAGTAAAGACGCGTAGCTTTACGCAGTACTATTTTATTACCCGTTTTAAACTTGGAGTTATTCATTGAAAGTCTATATACTAACAAATCCAGGACAAGAGAATAATCGTTTAGCAGTAACACAAAGACAGAAAAAAATTAAAAGGTAAAACTAAATTACGCGTAGAAAATATATTGACACCAGTAAAGGGGGCCAAGAATATTATCACGTCTGCAGCTGTATCATTTCAACCAGCAATATTCGAGCATTAGTGTTTACGGAAAGTCATCAACTGGTTCCCTCCTATTTGTGCTAAAACACTAACAGGTTTGGATACGAATTATTGTCTTGTGTAGGCCTAACTTGCATTCAAACCGTGGCGTTGTCACTTTACGTTCTGCAGTTGTTTCGCCAAGTGAGCGTGTATCAGAAAGAGAGCCGATGGAAAAAGCTGTACTGAGCAGGACGTAAAGAAAAAAAAATTCTTAAAATAAGTGCAACAAGAAAACCATGTAAAGCGTAGTGCTAACAAAAATTTCAAGTGATGTGTGGTTCTTAGTTGTTATATTGATTCCAGTCACGATTCTGAGGTAATGCTTGCGCTGAGTGAGTGAGCGAAGCGAACGAAATTATCGTTCGTCACCGGAAACAGCACTTTTTCCTAAATACATTTAGTAAGTAATATAGACAAAATATTTATTCCTTAATGACCGAAATTAACGAAAAATGACCATTTGCAACAATCAGCAACAATCACCCAACAATGCCTCAACAATACATGACGTCATGATTGTTGCCACATTTTTTTCGTGGAAGCCTCTAAGCCGTCCAGAACGTCCATCAACAATGGTCTGGCATCAACGGACCAACGAAGACTGAGTTACTAAATTGTTGTTCAGTAAAGACGCGTAGCTTTTCGCAGTACTATTTTATTATCCATTCACCGATTCTTTAAAAACTGACAAATCTAGGACAAGAGAATAATCGTTTAGCAGCAACACAAAGACAGAAAAAGATTAAATGCTAAATACTAAATTAAGTATAGAAAATATATTGACACCAGAAAGGGGTGCCAGGAATACTTTTACGTGTGCGTTTGTGTCATTTTAAACAACAATATTCGAGCGTTAGTTTTTACGTAAGGCCATCAGCCATTTCCCTCCTTATTTGTGCTAAAACACGAGCTGCTTTGGATAAGAGTTAGTGTCTGTGTAGGCCTAATTTGCATTCAAGCCGTGGTGTTTTCATTTGATTTCTTCAGCTGTTTTCGCCAAGTGATGTGTGGTTCTTGGTGGTTACATTGATTTAGTCACGTTCCTGAGGAAATGTTTGCGATGATTGAGTGAGCGAAGCGAACGAAAATCATCGTTTGTCATCAGAAACAATAGTTAACTAAATATTTATACAGTAATGCAAATGAACGACTTTCTATGTTGGATAAGGCAGTTCGTATTGTAGTGCACCCATTCGTCCAAATTCATAGCTGGAAGCCTTTCCGTTATCGCGGAGTCGATGAATAATCACCCTATGGGATTTAACATGGGGATGAGCGGACTAGCTAGTTAGCTACTAGCTAGGTAGTAACACATTTTCAACGTTATTGAGGGGCAGACTTTACATTGAATGCAGCATAGCTGGCATTCAACACGAGTTAATTTTTGTCAGGTGGGTCATTGCTCTCGATTTCAACACAATTTAAGCTTTTGTACCGCATTATTATTCTTCCCCAAGTACCTGAAATATGCCCAACTATGCTTCAAGATATAAGACGCTGACGCAAAGGCGTTGCGCTACAATGGTTTACAACCTCGACAATTATTGAATTGATGTGATGTTTGTTGTGATGTTTGTTGCCTAACTTTGCGCAGAAACCATCACAGAATAACCATCACAGTTCTCTCCTCGTTAAAAAGATGCAATTTATGCTTGGTTGGTTGGGTGCTTGGTTGGGTTAGTTCGTCTTCTCCTCTGAAAGTAGAAGGCTACAAATATGAGAAGTTTATCAAAAGAAAGCAAACTAATCCGTCCTTTGTTTAGGCGTATTTTTAAAGTCCGAGCTGGGTCCTAAATGACCGAAATTAACGAAAAATAACCATTTGCAACAATCAGCAACAATCACCCAACAATGCCTCAACAATACATGACGTCATGATTGTTGCCCAATTTCTTTTCGAAATTATCTGGAACGTCCATCAACAATGGTCTGGCGGCAACAGAAACAACGAGGAGCGAGTTACTAAATTGTTGTTCTCAGTAACAATCAGTAAAGACGCGTAGCTTTTCACAGTTCTATTTTATTACCCGTTTTAAAATTGGTGTCATTCACCGATTCTATAATAACTGACAAATCTAGGACAAGAGAATAATCGTTTAGCAGCAACACAAAGACAGAAAAAGATTAAATGCTAAATACTAAATTACGTATAGAAAATATATTGACACCAGAAGGGGGTGCCAGGAATACTTTTACGTGTGCGTTTGTGTCATTCTAAACAACAATATTCGAGCATTAGTTTTTACGTAAGTTTTTTTTCAGCCAGTTGTCTTTATTTGTGCTAAAACACGAGCAGTTGTAGCTAAGAGTTAGTATCTTGTGACGTTGTGTAGGCCTAATTTGCATTCAAGCCGTGGCGTTTACATTTGAATTCTGCTGCTGTTTTCGCCAAGTGAGAGGTCATCAGAAAGTGAAGTGGTAAGGAACCAATGAAAAAATCTTCACTAAGCATGATGTAAAGAAAAAAAATTCTTAACATAAGTGAAACCATAAAACACTTTACGTAAAGTGTAGCAGTAACACAAATTACGAGTGATGTGTTTTTCTTTGTGTAACATTGATTAGGTAGCGTGTCCGAGGAAATGTATGCGCTGATTGAGTGCGCGAAGCGAACGAAAATCAGCGTTTGTCATCAGAAACAACACTTTGTCCTAAATACAGTTAGTAGTAGGCTAAATATTTATTCAGTAATGAAAATTAATCTGCTGAAACTTA
The DNA here is from genome assembly GCA_023313725.1 of Lithobius niger. Classification (NCBI taxonomy): domain Eukaryota; kingdom Metazoa; phylum Arthropoda; class Chilopoda; order Lithobiomorpha; family Lithobiidae; genus Lithobius; species Lithobius niger. Next base: position 25,101 of record JAHWFP010237158.1, read on the forward strand.
TTAAATGTGGCGAATGAGTATAAACAAAGAGAAAAGAAAGAGTAGGAGCAGTAACCGTTTGTTTACGAACTGAAACCTTACGAAAAACATGTACTGCAGTGATCATCAGTCGAATGAGCGTCAGCCACTGCCCTTCTTATTTGTGGTAAAACATGAGCAGCCTTTAGGAACGAGTTAGTGTCTTGTGTCCGTGGTGGTAGGTCACGGTTCTGAGATTGCGCTGATTGAGTGAGCGAAGCGAACGAAAATGAGCGTTTGTCATCAGAAACATCACTTTTTCTTAAACACTCTTAGTAAGTTAGTAGTGGGTATTTGCGATATGGGGACAGAACCACCCCGCCCCCACCCCCCGAAGTCACGCCACTTCCGGTCACGTGACGTCACTTCCGGTCCAAGATGGCGGCGCCCATGTAAACCGGAAGTGACCATTCGTCAATCTGGATGAGGGTGGGAAAGTGCTTTTTGCTACCTTTTTGAGTCCTTTTGCTACCTTTTTGAGCCATTTTCCAAGATGGCAGCGAACCGGAAGTGACGTCATTCAAGATGGCGGCGCCCATGCAAAACGGAAGTGACGTCATCCAAGATGGCGGCGCCCATGCGGACAGGAAGTCACAGATGGCGGCGCACCGGAAGTCCAAGATGGCGACACCGCGTCACAACCTTGTCTAGACTTCCCTAAACTTGTCTGGGTTTGTCTAAACTTGAGTAAACAAACAAGTTGGTGCTATGAAAGTTTAACAAATCGTATTGGAAATTTCTAAAGCAGGTTTGAAAAAAAAAATCGGGTGGGAAATGACGTCACAAACTTGTCTAGACTTGCCTAAAGTTGTCTGGGCTTGCCTAAACATGTCTGGGCTTGCCTAACTGGGCTTGCCTAAACTTGTCTGGACTTGGCTGAACTTGTCTGGGCTTGCCTGAACTTGTCTGGGCTTGCCTAAACTTGTCTGGGCTTGCCTGAACTTGTCTGGGCTTGCCTGAACTTATCTGGGCTTGCCTGAACTTGTCTGTGCTTGCCTAAACTTGTCTGGGCTTGCCTAACTAGGCTTGCCTAAACTTGTCTGGGCTTGCCTAAACTTGAGGAAACAGGCAAGTTGGTGCTATGAAAGTTTATCAAATCGTTGGTAAGCCAAAGAAAGAAAAACTAACCAATTTTTGTTTTTTGTTATTTACCCACCAGTAAAAATGTTTAATGAAAATGTGTGTAGATTAAAATCCTAACGGGTTTGAAAAAAATAAAATAAAAAAAATTGGGTGGGAAAATGACATCACAAACTTGTCTAGACTTGCCTAAACTTATCTGGGCTTGCCTAAACTTGAATTAAAATCCTAACGGGTTTGAAAAAAAAAAATTGGGTGGGAAACGACGTCACAAACTTGTCTAGACTTGCCTAAACTTGTCTGGGCTTGCCTAAACTTGAGTAAACAGACAAGCTGGTGCTAAGAAAGTTTACCAAATCGTATTGGAAATTTCTAAAGCCCCTTAATAAAAAATGTTTACCTGTGCATTTCAAAAGTGCGATAAAACGAAGATATGATAATATTGCAACTTTCCACACCACCCAGGAGGTAAAGCATATGGCGCGGCTTGTTAGGTTTTTTTTTTTTTAACGTGGTTTCCCCATTAGGCCTAAATCCACGTGGCTCGGAGATCATCATAATCTGGTCTCATGAGCTCATTTTTTTCTCCAATCTAATTTTTTTTTCATCCTCCGTTTCTAGACCTTGTACTTTTCTTTTACTGGCGGCTTTTTTCTGTAGTCTAGCCGTTCTTTGCTCCTTCGTTTTTAGAGCTTGAACTTTTCTTTTACTAGCAGCTTTCGTTTTTTAGAATTTTTCTTCTACTAGCGGCTTTTTCCTCTAGTCTAGCCTCTCTTTGTTCCTTCGTTTCTTCAGCTTGAATTTTTCTCTTAGTAGGGGCTTTTTTCTCTAGTCTAGCCACTCTTTCCTCCTTCGTTTCTTGAGCTTGAGCTTTTCTTTTACTAGTGACATCTTTCTTTAACCTAGATTCCCTCTGCACTTCCGTTTCAAGTGCGCGAGCTTTTTTCTTACTGACGGCATCTTTCTTTCTAATCTCTTTCTTCCACACCTCGAAATCCTCCAACTTTCTCCGGCGGTTCTCCAGTACGGCGAACCTGCGGACGGCCTTCTCGTTCTCTTCGGCTATATTCGCTGTGGTCAGTATTTGCGCTTCGCGCTCTTTCAACTGGAGGGACACTTTTTCCTCTCCCTCCTCGTCGCTCATCACGTCCATGTCCGAGTCGAAATCGTCCACGTATTCGTCCCAAGCACCGGTATCGTAGTGACCGATGGCTAGCGTATCTTTGCCGTTGTCCAGGATGTACCTCTTGTTGTCGTAAGGAGAGAGGAGGGATTTGGATATTCTAACGGTACTCAATTCGTGCCCGACGCTGGAAATCTTGGCCCAGCTTCCCTTCTGAGGAGGTGCGGCAGAGTTTAGGGCCGCTTCGTAGTCGCCGAAGCTCAAATGTTTCTTGACGAACGAGCTTTGGATACCCTTGGCCTTCTTGACATCCTCTTTTTTCAGAGGTTTAATAGAGTACATTTTTGACCTGAGTCCGATGAACTCCAAGATGGGGACGCCGCCCATTTCGTCTTTCATTTTCCCCAACACTTGTTTGTTCGTGCAGGAGAAGAGGGGATGATTCGACGGGTAGTTGCTCGTGTCGAAATGGTCTTTGCCCACGAGCATGTCTCGGTAAATATCCTCCGTTTCTATTTCGTAGCAGAGGCTGTCGGTGTCAGTGAAAAGGAGTTTGGCGCGGTCTTCGTACTTTGGCTGAATGTAGTCGTAGTGGAATTCGAACATGAAGGGTTTGGAGAGTTCCAGTATGGTAAATCCGGAGTAGATCGGAAGATCGCACAGTGCGCTACGAACGCGGCGGTTGAGTTGCACCAGGTATTCGTTTAGGATCTTGAAGGATTCGGCGTTCGGCTGGGAAGTGTATTTCAGCGCCGTTTTCTCGTCGGTACACAGCTTCACGTCGAGGCGACTTTGCTTATTCTCCATAGTTTTTCCAAACACCGAATTATTCAGCAATTTGAAGTAGTCTTTGGCGAAAGGAGCGGTTGCTTCTTGCCTTTTTGTGGTGTTGAATTCGATGCACGATTTCATCCACGGTCTTTGGTTAAAGGCTAAGACTCTTCGGATACGTCGAAGTACTAGTCCATGCCGGCGGTAGAATTTCTAGTTCCTGTAGTGAAGCGTGTACCTCTTCTCGTGCAGAAGGTTCGGGACGAGTTTGGTGTGGGAAGAGGACTTGATCTTGTGGTTTAAATCTTCCGCCAGATTCAGAGAATAAGGGGAAATCAGCTCTTTTCCAATGTCGATCTTCTCTGGAGCAAGTGGATAGTCGTTGTGCGCGTTGTGCAACTCTTTGGGGTACTCGAGGTCTACTTCCAGAATATAGCCCACGTCGGCATCGTCCGGTACGGTGTCTACGTCCAAACTTCTAATCTCCTCCCTGGTTAGGTAGCGGAACTTGTCGTAGGGGAGATGAGCGCACATGGCAAAACCATACAGGTTGTTTATATCCCAGTCCATTATGTATAGGGAGGGTTTGCTAGGGACGTAAACAGGCAGGTATTTGTTATTGGCTTTCGAATGCCTCTTTGCAACGAACGAAACTCCGCCTCTGGTACTGGAAGATATGAGATTGTGCTTCCCGACGTGCGCAAATAGCTCCAACTCGGGCTCCTGCATCCTAAGGAGAGCTGCCCAGCTGAACCCTGGAGTGGAGATGTAATAGCAGGGGTCCAGCTTGTTGTTTTCGATGCACAATTTCCGGAAATCTTCGAATACGTCGGCGAGCAGGAAAACGTCGGTCATTTGATATATCTTGTGATATGTACGGAATACCTTCGATTTCATCCTCAGCCAGAGGTTAAGCGCCCGCACGTACTCATCTCTAGCCAACATCTCGTCTTTCAAGTGGGAATAGAATGAGTGTCTCGACGGCAAGTCTTCCTCGTCGAAAACGGACATGTTGCTTATATACTCGTACGGGTAAACACCCTTCTGCGTTAACAGGTTCAGCGCCTTTTCAAGGGTGGTTTCCTCCATAAACCATGTGGATTTCAATCCAGAGTCTAACGCTGCCTCGAGGATGGGGAAGCTGCTCTTGTCGTTCCTGCGGTTCTTTACTAGAGTATCCAGAGACGCGTTTAAGAAGTTGACACTATCTATAAAGCGAAGGTTTATCTTGCTGACGTCATCCTTAATGGTTATGGTCTGGAACCTCTCGGTATTGCGAGCTATAACATCTACTTTTCCCAGAAATTTATGCACTGCGGGTACAAGAAGGTGCATATCGTACCCTTCCAGGCCGTGGAACATGACGGGAATGGTTTTTCGCTCTCGTGCGGTTAGGTTGCAGTTTGGATGAGCAGCTCCTCTGTATGTCCCGCTGATGTGGCAATGATCCCTCACTTTATTGTCGACGAGCCGTATTTTAGATACCCCGTCGACATTTGCTTTCTGATAACATTTTTTGAAGGCTTTCCCGCAATAATGGCACACGCTGGCATTCTTGAAATCGGTTTCTTCGGATGGGGTGAGGTGGAGGGATTTGCATTTTTCAGCAATTTTGCGTAATATCGAGCTTCTTTTTCCATACATTTATAAAATACATCAACCGCGTCATCTCCCAAGTGGTACTTGTGACGTATAATCTTCCCGTCATGCCCCACTAGCACGTAGCCGAAACTGCAAGGAAGGTGTTGATGGATTCCGGTGGTTGAACTCGTCGAAGCATCGGGTTGAGCGGTTTGGACGGGGCGAAGGAGGCATTCAAATCGGCGTATGTGAAGTGAGGGAAAGGGTTTTGACGGCTAAAGTGCTTGAATGCGAGTAAGTTTTCTCCTAGCTTCTTGAATCTAAGCGCTTGAACTTGGTTAATTTTGACGCATTCTTTTCTATGGGCCAGGAGCATCCATTCTCCTCCGAAACCGGCGAAACAGTTCCTACAATAGAACTTGGCATGGGAGCCTGAACCTCGATAGCGTAGAAAGCAGCTACATCAGTAATGGCGCAGTAATGGCTGTTTAAAGTTTCCGAATGGTCGTCGTCGTACAGATAGAGAATGTCGATCGGTAGTCCATCCAAGTTTTTAGACACGCGAAGCGGGTGTAACTCCTCTTTGCGGCTATAACCGATGATATTGATCGATAGATCATTCGCCTTTTCAAAGTTGTCGATTTCGGCAATGTTAGTAGGGTACGTTAGCGTGGAAGTATCTAGCATATCCTCAAACTCGCGGTAATCTTCCGGGTCGACATTGTTCAACTGCAATGCCGCGGCCAGTACGGAA
>JAHWFP010237160.1:0-110390 GCA_023313725.1 Lithobius niger
AGCGCATGTAACTGCAGGTCGCGTCGTACAGTGCTTGCTGTGCGTGCATCCTGCTTTACGTGTATAGCCCGTTACACTATCTTTATTCACATCATAAAACTTATAGGTAATTTTTCGTAGAAAAACGACAATTTGAGGGGGTGGGCTTTAGCTCCACTATTTCAAGAGTTTGACTTTACGGTATTTTAGGGGGTGGGCTTTAGCTTCAACTGGGCTTTTAATACACGATTTCCGGTATTACACATTGGCAGAAAAATCATTTTTTTCCTTAGTTAGGGGGAGGGGGCAATGAGGTTTTTGACTCGAGTCCATCCTAACTTCATTCTGTATGGAGGCGTGCACGTCAAGTAAGACAATTCTGCATCACATGGGCATTCAAATATGTTTCTATTTCTATTCTCATATCCCTGCCAGTTACTTTCAGATGTCATAGAATTCAAGCTTTTTTAGAGCTACTTGTTCTACTTATGTCATGTGCCTTATTCATGAGGCACCTCCTCGCTGGGTCACCAAGGATCTCAAAATATTATCAATACTTGCATAATATATTTATTTTCACGAAACATCCAATATCTTTTATTACTATAGCAGTTTCCTCCCATGGAGCTCTATTAACCCTAGCTTGAAAGTTGGCTTCCCTGCCGGTCTCGTAACTCACTGCGCATGACAGGAACTGGGATCGGCTATATAAGCGGAACGCAGTGATCTACGGGTGTGCCCAAGGGTAACCTGGCCGGGATGGCTCCACCGTCGCCCAGCGATCCGCACGATTCCACTGTTCGAGCGGTCTGCGTCCAGATGAAGTTCTCGAGCCACATTCGCCCTTCCTTCTTCCTAACCGCCCTCATGGCAGGCGGATCGGAGTGGAGGGGGCGGATCACCATCCAGGCTGCTATCCTCATGGATTCCCCGATCCTCATCTCCAGTGCCGATTCCTCTCTTGATTTGGGGGAGGGGGCTCCTTCTCCTGGGCTGTCTCCCGAGAACGCTCTGCATTCCACGGTTGTGTTATCGGTTCCTCTTGAACCCATTCCTGCTGCTTCACCGCATCCTGGTTCAGGGGACTTCGGCCAATCCCGGCCAGGGATAGTGCGTCCCCCCCCCCCCCCCGGCAGCCGCCTTCGTCCATTTTTCCTTAGCTTCTTTGGGAGTTTCATCATGTGGAACGTTCCGTCGGTTCGGACCCCATCAGCATTTTCGACGACCGATCCTACCCTCGCCTATTGCATCAACACCTCTAGGGGAATTGCCAAACCCACACCCACAGTTCTATCCTCCAGCAGGTCTTCGGTTACCGGTTCCCTTCCCAAGGTTTCAACAACGATTCTGCGTTCCGATGTCTAGCCCCGTAGGATGTTGTTTTCCCGGGCCGTTCGGGCCCCCGCCACTGGTAGCCACTGACGTGGTTCCTTCACCGTCACCGAACCTTCTCTGCCTGGAACGCCCGTGTTCTGGTTCTTCCAACGATGACCAAGTTTCGCCAAGATTTTTGGCTCGTGTTTCCACGTTCTCCTCTGCACGTCTCTAAGATGCCTGTTCAGCCCATACCTGGGATCACTCCGCGTCGTCGTCCTATGGCTTCGTTTTCTGATCCCTTGCCTGGTCCCTCCACGGCTGCCACCTTCGGATCCTGTACGTCAGATTTGTCTCCCGTTTGTTAGAAGTTTTGACGGAGGCCTCGTTCCTTCAACATCCTAACCCCGTTTAGTACTTTGGCAGATCCCTTCTGCATTCTGTTACCACAACTTGCTACTACGCTGCGTGATACAGCTGGGACGATGAACGCTCAACGCTTCCGCGACTTCTCGGGGATCGCAGAAGGGGATCGGCGAACTTCGACCGTTGGTTCCTTCACCTGTCCCGCTCCTGGCGTTTTCATCCGCCTGCGTCCATTCCCTGTCTCACAACTAAAGACTTTCAGTGACTCATGTGGAATGTCCACAAGTTCCTTGTATCCACTTGACGGATTGATCATTCGACACCCTCGTCCATCCTGCTTCTCGAAGGTTCCTGCTTACAGCCGTCTTTGGCTTTCTGCTCATCTTCGCACCTGACGTTCCGTCGGGTTCCTGTTCCCTTCCTGCCTCGGTTCGTTCCTTGCAGCTGCCGACCCTGAGTTTCCATTCCCTATTTCATGGATCAACCATCAGATGTCACCTCCCTCCGATCTACTTGGCGTCTTCGATCCTTCGTTGCCGTAGCACTCTGCATCTAGGACTTCCCATCTTGCTTCTCCTCCTCACCCCAGCTGTCTCCCTTGTTCGTGTTCACGCGCGAAAGTTAGAACTGCTAATGGTTCTCACGACGCCATCTCTGCTTGTCATTCTTCCAGCTCATGGTCCCAAGATGTCTTCTGACTCCTCATCATCTGAAGAGCCGTTCCTTCCAGCTAAAATTGCTAATGTGCCTACTCCAACAGCTTGTGATTGTCTTGGATTCGCCACTGAAACAAAGGAACATTATGATCCGCATCCCTGTTGTCAACACCACCTACAATACAATGGGATCGATCTCTTGTGCGACATTTGTGTTACCATTTCTCTGGCTACGTGGAAAGAGATCCGCTGTCGTCAGCGCTGCTACTGTCTTCGTGCGGACCGCTTAAAGCAAAAGAAAGGGAAATATGGTATGCCGTCAGCATCCTTTGTGCCGCCATCGTCGGACTCTGGATCGTCCAGGTCTTCTTCTGCTGCTTCAACTCTTGCCTCGATCCGGGCCACCGTTCCTTTTTCCCACAGCTGCCCTGCAGTTCCGGGACCTTCAGGTTTTCGGCCATCAAAACAACCATCCATCCTCCAGAAGGTAGCGCCCTTCCGTAAGGGTGTTTGCATAAAAAACGTTCGGTTCTCTATGGTGCCACCACGACTCTCGTCCATCCCATTAGCTTCGATTTCCGTTCCGCAAACTCCTTCTGTTCGATCCCCACCCGTGTTTTTTCCACTGTCGTTTCTCCTCTGCGAACGGCACCCTCTTCGATCCCCGCAGCAACAACACCACCAACCTCGGCACCAGCCCCTTTCCATCTGCATCGACGATCCGCGCTGCTTTAACACGGGGGCTTCAACTCTCAGTATGGGACCTGGAAAACGTGGATATCAACATCTACTACGTTCTTTCGTTGGCCGAACACTTCTCTTCCGAACTTACCTCTCTACACACAGAAAATGCTGCCCTCCGATCCTCGGTTGCTACATTAGAAGATCAGAACTTAACTCTTCAATCGAAGGTGGTCTCTCTCTCCAACGATCCGGATGTGCTTCAATCCCGTTTTCGCGTATTGCGCATGAACTATCGTCTGCTGAAACATAAACTGCCGTGGTTATCTCCTCTTCCGTCGTCACCTCCATGGCGGGCCTACTACTGCAGCCGGTCCTGTACCCGCCGCCTTCGTGGGGCCCTGGCGGCGTTGCATCTACGTTCCTCACAGGACTCCCGTTACCGTTCCGTGTCTCCATCCTTGTCGGTAGTTCAGCGAGACTATGCAACAGCTCCCTCCCCGTTACCATCTCCTTACGACGATCCGTCGGCCACGGCCTTACGCTATTTCGCCCCAAGACCTTCACCTGTTTCATCTGCTGATCCCTCCGGGTCCAGTATACTTCTCTTGGCGCTGATCTTCCTTCGGTTCTTCCGGGCTCTTCGATCCCTCCTGTTACGCGGGAACGATCTGACGCTTCGTCCCCCGATCCCCCCCCCCCCCCCCCCCCGCACGCGCGCCCATCAATAACCCAGGGGTTTTGACTACACCGTGCCCGCTGGAATCTGCGTGGCAGTTGGCGGCCTCCGAGCCTAGCTGCCAACCCCTCTAATCTTACTCAATCTGGCAGTTCGATGATGCTTCGTCTTTTGTTCCTGTCTTCGCCAGGATCATCCACCACACCACGGACCACTCTACTAGAAGGCTGTCTTGTTCACCATGCCGAAGACGGGCCAAGGGAGTTGCCCTGGGCTTCCGCCTCCTTCCATAGGACCGACAGGGAAGCCAACTTTCAAGCTAGGGTTAATAGAGCTCCATTGAGGGGGGGGGGAGGGAGGGAACCTGCTATAGAAATAAAAGGTAATGTATATTTTCGTAAAGGCAAACAAAAACTAAAATTAACCAGGTGGCCCTGGTATTTTAGTGTTTTTACCTGTTTTGGTACTGTTGTTGGCTACTCGTAGTACAAAATGTATACATTTTCTCAAAAAGTTGCTGCCCTGTTTTTCAGTTAATATTAGATTACGCAATGAAAGCCAACTTGATATTCTAGTCATATCTTCCTTAATAATTGTACAGCATTGGCACTGACATTAAAAGGAACGTGTCGGCTGGCCAGAAGAAAACTGTACACGAAGTTGCCAAAAAAGTTAAACCCATAACAAAAGAACGGTCTTTCCAGGGTGTTGAAGCGACGAGAAAACAGGTTTGTTTGTGATTTTTCTAAGTATTGGTTTTTGCGAACAATTGAACCATACTTTTGACATATGTTAGGCATTTCAATTGGTAAGTCTAATTTGTAGGGTGTTCTTTTTTTTCCTTACCGATATTTGAAATTTTTTACTATACAGTATACGCTGTATTCATTGTAAAATTTTGCAAGTACACACATTATTTATAAATGTGCACAGAAAAGCATGGAAAATCGGCTTAAAGAGCTCTGCAGTGAAAAATCCCCCCCATACTTTTTTTTTGCACTTTAGCATTTGAAACAATGATTTGACTATATTAGCAGAGTATTAAATAGGAGCTTCTTTCTATGATTTTTCTTTAAAAATGTGTCAAAATGAAGCCAAAAATTTAAAATTATTTTTTTTAATACTTTTTCCTGTGTTGAAAATTGCTAAAATTTGTTTTTTATTAACTTTTTTTTTTTATCTCTGTTGCCAGCAATGAGCTATGCTTATTTCTGCAATTACAGAGAAAACTTTTAACAAAACCCAAGAGACTGGGATGAATTTTTCTTAATCGCCACTTTTATAGTGTAGTGTAGTGGGAGGGGAAGGGGAAACTCTGGCTTATATTATTTCAGAAACTGAAAAAATCGTTTATCTGTAACACTATATTGAAATGACAGGCAAAACACTGTAGGCCAAGCAACTTGGTTCCAGTTAACTAAACGGCGGTATTTCTGACTGCTGTCTATGTTTGGGGGCCAGTGCACTAGAAGGCTGGTAATTAGTTTAGTTTGTGATTTAAGTTTGTAATAATGTTGAAATATTTAGGATGATATTTCAAACTTGCTTTTCACGAATTTGAAGTACTGGTGGATTTAGCAGGCTCACATGGTATACTCAGCTTTATTTATTTTTATCTGCACAATACTAACCTTCAGTAAAAGAACTCCACAAGACCAACATCCTGTTCGCCATTAGTGCTGCCCATGCAATTTCTCGAACAGTAAGTGGGCTATTTGTAAGCTTCACGAAGCGTCAGCTGTTGCAAAGATTTTAACGACGTGGAGGAAGACCGCGCAGAAGCAAGCTTCCCTGGCCAAACGTGGCCGTTCTTCCTCAGCTGGTATTCTATCTTCCGGTTAAACATCCCTTGACAAGCATCTACAGCACTGACGTCTCGGTTCCGGTTGTTTTCCTATCGGAACGGAGGCAACAATTGCTGCACACACTGGAAAGGCGTCTTCGTGTGTAGCACGTGGTGACTGTTTAAATGGCAACGGTTCGACGGGTGCCTCGTTGTTGTTTGAGAATGAGAGGCCTCTTTCTGCCAGCAACATTCAGATGGTTATTTTCTGCAGTGCACGAGTCTACAAAAACTGATATGAATGTTACGTTTGATTTGATGCGTGCACAGATGTCCTCCGAAGCCGACTCTAGTGATGACGACCATTTTCCTGTCTTCGAGTCAAAGATCACCGGTCTCGGATCCTCGCTTGGCGACCGCCAGGCCGTTCCTGCTGCTAGCGCTACAGCGACGGTGCTGCCATCTATCGGTGCTGCCATCTATCGGTGCGGGCGATAATCAATCGCAATGTCTCCAACAGCAAGAGGGTGGGGAGCGAAACATGCAAGGCAATATTGGGCATCGCCACAATGACAAAACTGCAATTGTGTTGAAGGTAATGAGTTTTGAAATATCCTAAAGCTGATGATGTCAAAAATTAAAAAGTCTTAAACCGTCATGTATGAATGTTGAAGCCGAGTCGAATGTGTCAAAACAGAATAAACTTGTCGCCCGTCAAACGGACAAGTCTGAGCCAGAGACGAGCCGACGCGGGTGTAATGTTGTTTCGTGTGATAACCAAAGTCTAGCCCCCTTCCCCAAAAGATTTCCAACCGAAACAAGGTCAAAAGGAAGACTGGCAGTTCTCATGATACTGTTAAATCGAAGAGAGACTTGCTCCTCGAGCTTAAGATTCGGTTGATGCAAAATGAACTCGAGAAGTTAAGAGGGTCTGAAGTTTTTACCAGATCGCCAGTCTGTTTGATCGCCAGATCGCCACTAGTCCAGGAAGGGAACCGGCTTTGGTGGCTCTGGCCCTCTCATGTCACCAGATCACCGCACTTCGCCAGATCGACGCACGTCACCATGGAGATCGCCACATAACAGGGATGTTGTTAATTGTTAAAATTAGGCTAGTGTTGGCCTCTGTATTTATATTTACGTATGAAGACCAACCAATTTCGCTATGAGCGCATCAGCGCTTTAGAGTATGTTGAGGCTATTTCATGGCGCTACCACCACGTGGCGCTCTGTTTTTTAATAAACGGCCCCTCTTCTCCGAGGCTACGCCGCCATGTTTTATGCATCACCGTAGTTTGCGTCCTGTGATTTTTCTCAGTTCAGTAGCGTTAATCTGTTTAATTTGACCCTGCAAATGTGTAATAACTAATAACAACAAGTGGCCTGCCCGTCAGATCGCCTGTTCGCCGTGGTTCTTGCTCTCTATCTGCAGGCCACAGTCAAAAACAACGTTCACGTTACAACCTTTGTTTGGAGCAAAAACGTTAAGCTTTGAAACGCAAGCGTGAATGCGGCTCATGGTTTCAGAAAATCAATGTTGCTCCTCTCAAGCAGAGAAGAGTGGATTTTGATCCCCATTCTTTTGCGCCGTAGGACTCGGCTTATCCTGATGAGTGTGAATCCCATGCAGACACTTGGGGCCGTGCAAATTTAAAGAAGCTGAAAAATAAGTCTGACATCTTCGACGAAGGGCCTGATTTGGTCCCCTGGGAAGTTTTTTCTTCGGCCCTTTTCCGGAGTCTTAAAGTGCTGGAAGGATTGTGTTCCGCCTCAGGTTAATCCCGACGACCCCTTTGAGACTTTGGCCAACTCTAGGGGAAGAGAGGTTCACTCCGCTTTACCTGCCACAATTGGAAGTTGCTTTTCGCCAGCTCTTGAATCAAGAATCGTTAACACGTAAGGGTGAAAAGCCGATTTCAGTTTTAAAGCCCCTTCTCCACTCTATCCAAAGCTTAAGAAGTTTTTCTTCCGTTCGATGGACAGGAGTGCCCCAGCCAAACTCATTTTGAAACATTCGAAGCTGCTGAGTATTTTTGGTTTTGGTTTTGGACAACATTAAACTATGCACAGGAAAGTAAATCATTGCATGCCTTGTTTCTACATGAGCCAGCTAAGGCGAAAGAGTCACATGAATCTTACTGCTCCCTACAGCGACAGTGGTTGCTTTGCCTTCAAAGTAACAACTTCAGACAACACCAAAAAAACGAAAGCCAACAACAGTGAAAGGAGGTACTCTGCTTTAAGAGCATCACCACAAGTGAAAGCAAGCACTCGCATCATGACGGCAGCAGTCAGAAACGAAAGGCGAATATAAAAGGAGGAATGAAAGCAGAAGAATTATAGCCACAGGCAAGCGTCCGCATCATGGCGACGGCAGTCAGAACCGAACGCAAAACACAAAAGAGGAAGCAGAAGGAGTATTGCCACAACTAAGCATTAAACATCAAAGCTTACATCTGACTGCACCATTGAAAACAACATTAAACTGATTCTCAATTTTAAAAGTCAGTATGACTGAAGCCTGTGTTAGCAATCCTACTGCAACCGAAAAGAGTTCTGATGCAGTGTTAGCACTTCTGAAGCTAACGTTCTCACCCACACACCTGCAGTTCAACAGCAGGTTTTTGCCAACCTGAAGCAAATGACCGCAGTTCAATGCAAGGGGTCAGGAATTTTGATGCAAACATTTTAAAACCAGAAGCAGGCATCTATTGATCAACAAGGGGTCACAGTTCTGCTGCTGTTGTACACACTTTTGAAGCAAAGTTTTGCAGGCTTGCATTCGTTCACGAAGAAAATATTCACCGTGAAGTTCATCAGCAGGAATTGGCTGTCCAGTCACAATGATTGACAGACTTCATGCAAGTGTTCCAAAATCGGAACGCAAGCATTAGTAATTTAACGACAAGGGCCTGCACCTATGAAAAATCCGTCCTCAGTTCTGAGCAAAGTTTTGAAGCTCCTGAAAATGAATTGGCAATTCTAACGCACCTCGTGGCTGCTCACATGCAAGTTGCAACCGCTTAGAAGAAGATGTCTGCAGCCCTGATGTAAATGTTTGCAGCGCCGATGCGGACGCAGTTAGATTGCATGGAGTCACAATTAATCAGAAGAATCAGATCCCTAACAATTTGAAAAGCCGACACCAACTTACTTTCATGTCATCACTACATTTTGGCTACGCATCGTGTCCTTTTCTTTTGTAGACACAATTCTCAACAGCGGCCGCGTAAGTTTGGTTGAAAGACACCCGTTGTGGTTCTCTTCTCTGCTTGGGTCGTCCCCACTTCACTGCCTCAGCAAATCGCCGCATCGCCACATCATCGCTTCTGCGCATCTCCATAGCCCCTCTGTGGTCTATCAATACAGTGGCGTCTGGCGTGTCGGGGTGCTTCGACAACCTGACCCTTCAGACTCTTCCCTTATAAGGAGGAGCATGATGATTGTTAGTTGCTCGATTGTTATGACATTTATGGGGAGGGGAAAATGTTCACTACTTGGAAGACATTTGCCAAGTCGATTCACCACTATCTTACCACGTTTTTACATGGAGAACCAGCGCCTGTGATAATGCGGTGGACCCGTAGGCCCCTACATTTGCAAACTCTTTACTCTGTCCGCTACGATTCTCATCATCTTCCTCAATCTCAGATTTTCGGTGGGGCTACCGCTGCTGCTTCCTGACCCAAAGAAACGGACCATCTTTTTCAAGTTCTTTTACGCTGGGGCCCCCAAAACTGCACGTTATCGGATATTCTCAGAAGCTAGTTTTGTCACTGAATCTGCAAATATGGAGCTCAAGTCCCTTCCTACTCGAAGCTGTTTGGCTGGTAGCAACTTTCTTTGGCCCCTGACCTTCGTGACAAAGTGGAGTCTCCTACTCTGAAACCAGTAGCTCAAGGATTTTTATAGCCGACGAAAATATACATTACCTTATTTACACTAGCAGTTTCCCCCTTTGAGCTTATTGTGTTGCCTTCCCTGCCTGGCTCGTACACTAATACGCATGCGTCGGGCTTGTCCAAATAAACCCTTGCGCAGCTGCGGTTACCATAATTTCTCCTAGGGCGCTCGCCACGTGCGGTCGCTCCTGAGCTATCCCCGATCCGCCACCGCTTACCTTCCATCCGCGGTGGTTGCCGTCCTATCCGCTTCTTCCTACATCCCCGCAGCAGAACACAGGGGGGGGGGGCCTCCTCCTCGTCTGTACCACTATCCGCCACTCGGTACGAGGGATCGCTGATCCCCGTTTTCCCGACCACCATCCTTGCTCCTGCTGCGACCTCTTGGCTATTAAGCCTATCCGGTCCCCTGCCGTCCTCCGCCTTTCGGCCGTCTTGGATTCGATCCATCGTCACTCTGCGCCCGCCTTGAGGCAGGCCGCTCCCCTCACAGACACTTCAACCTTTTTTTCTCTAGCCGCCACGCTGTTCACTTCGTTGGGATGCTGTGCTTACCATCCGCTTCTAGCATAGCTTCCGCAACGTCCACCTCCGCTTCGTGATGCCGCGAGCAAAGGGGACGCAAGGGATATCCTCCCCTTTTCCTCGCCATCCAGCCTCGCCGGTACCGGCTGCTTGCCTGGGCCCCCCGCCCTCCGCCTCCGCCCTCCACACGCTGCCATCCCTCGGAACGACCATTCCTTGTTTTTGGCCGACGACCTCGCGTCTGCGATACGTATGGGCAGTGGGTGTCTCTGTTCAGCCCAGCGCCGTTCCTCATCCCCAGTCCCCCTACCCGGGGGCTGGCTATGCATGGCATTCCTTGGGATGGGCTGCCTCATTGCCTTATATCGGCTTTCACCAAAAAAAAAAAAAGTTCCTCATCCGCGGCTCCCCACTGCGCATCACTTCTGTGCAGCCCTTTTTGGGTTGAGCCATTTCACCGCTGACTGTCGGATTGCGCCTTACTTCCCTCCAGCATTGGATGCTGTTGTTACTTAAAGGGGTATGGTATCCCTCCGCTTCCTCACCGCCTGCCCTGCGCATCCTACCGCGCAGCCCTCTTTCTGATATATATTCTGACAGGAGCGGAACACTCCTCGGCGCCAGCAGCAATTTCAAGCGACCCCCCCCCCAATCGCTCCCTTCCGTCACAGACTATCCTCCGCGGAACACTTTCTAGGGGATTACACCTTTTCCCTTACTGAGATGGAGAGCTTACAGTTCGACATTGTCTTTGTTCAACAATTTGTACAGGAATTCTCCTCTGGCTATACCAACCTTCGACCATCCGTGGCAGGCCTACCACTCCTCCGTCAATCCGCAGCTGCAACGGATACTCTTCTGGCAGAGAATTGCCTTCTTTGCACAACTGATGAGGCCTTGACCAACGAGCTAGAAGTCGTGAACCCAAAAAAATATCACTCCCAGCATCTCAACTAAGTTCTCCTCAAGGCACACTATAATTGGGTCTTGCTGATCCTCTCCTCGCCGCTGTAACGCGCTTCTTATTATGCGCGGGCCCGGCGCCTCCGTTCTGCGCCCTTTACGTTAGGGATACCTCCTTCCCCACGATCATCCGCTCGTGAAACACCGACACCATCTCCGACTTAGCTTCACTGGGCGGCCCCGTCCCCTCTGCCATCGCCCTTTCAAGATCCATCCGTGACTACGCCATCCAGCCCAACGAAGCCACTAGAACCTGACACACCTCCGCTCCCACGTGCGGATCTCCCTGTCATCGCCTCCACTAGACCTACGTCCCACTTACCAGCAGCCACCAGCAACGTCGTCCCACCAACTGGTGACCCGTACAACGTGGCTTTATCCTCACCCTCCGTATCCTCCATACCGTTGCCATCTCCTGCAACAGACACATCCCAGGACCTCCCTTCGGGGCCTCGTCCTCTATCCTCAGCAGCACTCCGACGACAGTCCACCATCGTTCCATCCTTGCTAACCTTCTCACGTTAATCCGTATGGCAATACGATGACGCTCCCAACCTCTTCCTTGCCTTCTATTGCATTCACTGCAATACTAAGACGACGGAGGGTGACATGCCATACTCCCCTTGTCGTTCCAAGGTAACAAGAGTGGCCTTCGGATTCTGCACAGCGCCAGACTAATTCTGGCCCTACCTTCTGATATTGGCCCGTCTATCTTCCGATCTCCAATGAGACGCCCACTCATGACCGAACTGACTGTCATGTGCATCCGTCTCGCCCAAACTTTTGTATTCTTCTTACCCATTGACCTCTTGAACGTCGCAACACATTTCATTGCGCTTCCATCCTCTCGGATGCGGCTCTCTCTACCTTTAGCGTCCCTCCCACGTCGGGATCAACCTCAGCCGCCACGCTACTTGGCAGTTCTCTCTACTCCGCATGAAGCAAAGACCCTTTCTTCTCTAGCTGCCACGCTGTTCACTTCGTTGAAACGCTGTGCTTCCCTCCGCTTCTGGCACTAGCCTCCGCATCCTCCGCCTCCGCTTCGGGATACCGCGAGCAAATGGGACGCAATGGGATTCTTCCCCCCCTTCCTTGCCGCCCGGCCTCGTCAGTCCCGGCTGCTTGTCCGACCCCTCCGCCCTCCACAGGCTGCCATCCCTCGGAACGACCGTTCCTTGTTTTTGGCCAACACGCTCACGTCTGACTTGCTTATGGGCAAGGATTGGGTCGGTTCAGCTCGACGCCGTTCCTCGTCCTCAGTCCCCTTCCCCAGGAGCTGCCTCTGCACAGCTTTTCTTGGGATGGACTGCTTCGTTGCCTCCTGTCGGCTTTCGCCTCTTTTCCCTTCGGCATTGGACGCTGTTTTCTGTGGGGAGAATACTATATCCCTCCGTGCTACCTCCGCCTACGCATCCTGTTGCGCAGCCTTCAAGAAATATCCACCATGATTGGATCATCTCTTCTACACTCCTCGCCTACGTGCCGCCGAACTACATCCTGCCTTCAAGCATCCGCTTTGCGTTCCGGCCACCCAACCTTTGACTTCCCACAAGATAAGAGGATTCATTTTCTCAAATTTGATCTCTTATTCTTGTCCCCACATGTTAGACCTCTGCATGCAAATACGCTTACAAAAAAAAAAAAAAAAAAAAGAAACCCCTTCCGTAACTCCCGATCTCACTCATATCCGTAGCAAACGGGATATGATCCTTATATCCGCCTCCGCCATCCACGGACGATCATCCCCCGCCCTCGAGTGAACGTGGTCAGGATAGCAGACTGGTCTTCATAATGGTACTCTGTGCCTGGGCCAGCCGTCTCGTACCGCGGGGAAACAGACTTGGGCAACAATAGGATCCTCAACGAGTGAACCTAGCCCCCCTCCGGGTGACAAAGTCTGCTAGTGTAAAAATAAGGTAATGTATATTTTCGTCGGCTATAAAAAGACTAAAATTGCAGGGCCTGCACCTGCTTAATTTTAGTTTTTATTGCCTAACCGAAAATATACATTTCCTTCATTCCCGCCCAGGCCTCCCCACCATAAGCTAGGTTCTGGAGGAGAAATTATGGTAACTGCAGCTGCGCAAGGGTTATATAGACAAGCCCTACGCATGCGCGGTAGTGTACGAGCCAGGCAGCGAAGGCAACTTCAACTTCTAGGGGATACAATAAGCTCAAAGGGGGAAACTGCTAGTGTAAATAAGGTAATGTGTATTTTCGGTTAGGCAATAAAAACTAAAATTAAGCAGGTGCAGGCCCTGCAATTTTAGTCTTTTTCGACTCCCCGCTGGGGCTTCTCTACCCCCTACCCAGTGGTTCAGAAAAGAAGGGAGGGGACAACCCAGGAACCACTACAATGGGGCCATGGAACATTCTCAGCTACCCAGGCAAGATGAGTTCTATTCCTCCCAAGATCATGGTGGACTTTCCTTTTATAGGGGCAGAGTGGCTCCTAGACTAGGGGGGGGGGGTGTCGTGCTTCCCTTCATTCCAGCTCTTGACTCTTTCGAAGACAGCGCTGCTTCCTTCCACCGAGGGCTGGAGGCAGGCTTATACATCACGTGCAGGAATGGGAATTCATCACGTCTGATGATTTTGTTCATTTGGTCATCAAACATGGTTATGTTTTCCCTACGTCTCCTATCCATCCCCAACTGTAGGTCCACCACCATGACTGCAGAACCTTCCCCGAATGTGCTACTTGAGGCAGAAGTTGACAAGCTTCTGGAAAAGGTGCTATACTACGTCTTTCTTCCGACGTCTTTCTTCCTGCGCTCTTACAGCCCAGCACGGATCATCTCCAAGAAGAGCGGGGGCACTCGTTTAATTTTCTGTCGCCGCAAGCTCTAATCATTCTTATCCAAATACCAGTTTCAGATGAAGGCACTTGGAAGCGGTTCGGGAGTCCCTGCAGCAAGGTGAGTTCAGTGTCGTTGAAATTTCGAAGACGTGTGGCAGTTGTCCTCCAAAATTTCCTAATTGATCTTCCTGAAGTGGGGGAAGCTATGATACGATCTGTTTGCAACTTGCAACAACAAGCAACTTAAACGGGGTGTCTCCCCCTTTCCGGATCCTCTTGCTTGGGTGACCGACGGCCTCAGCATCCCATGGGATGAGATGTTTGCCTATGCCTTTCCTCCATTTGCCTTTCTTCAGAAGGCCTGTAACGTGTGTTCAATGTAGAAGCCAAACTTGAAGTAGTTAAACCTTATTTAATGCGGAATAATCATGACAAGATCTGGGTTACATTATTACGTTCTTTCTCAACACAAGAATCAACGGGAATAGAACACCGGGCTTTGACGCCCTTGACTTATATATGCTCCGGTCGGATCCAGAGCTCCACCGGACAACCAATCAGCTCGTGAGTTCGTTAACCAATCCAGTTCATGGTTACAAAGTGTTCACCAATCGTGGCCAACAATACTTGGCCACGTTCTCCTGCACGTCCGCTCGTGGTTTTGGCGCAAAACCTGAAAGTCCTTGCCACAAGTGATTTTGGCGCCAACAAGAGTCAAGCACAACACAACAGCACACAGGTAGGTACAAGGGTGAGCCAATGTCCGTTACACCCCCATACTTCAAGTACTTTTTTGGGATAAAAAAGTCTGGTAAGCACAAGTCCATCAGGAAAGCACAAGTCAAATTAGGATGCACACACATCAGTTGCAATACAGTGGCTTTGCTTTTTTTTTTTTTTTTTTTTTGTACTGCTCCCCCTTACACAAAATGTCGGCTTAGAGTATCAGCATTGGAATTTTTCTTCCCAGCTTTATGACAAATATCAAATTCATAATCCTGGAGTGCTAGCGACCAACGGAGTAGCCTACCATTTTTTGTACCTTGATTCCTTAACCATACAAGAGGATTGTGATCAGTTAAAATTAAAAATCTTGAGCCTACAATGTAATGTCTGAGTTTATGGATCGCCCACACCACACAGCAACATTCTTTCTCAATTGTACTGTAAGCAAGCTCTCGTGGATAAAATTTCCTTGAAAGAAACAAGACTGGATGCTCATTGCCATCATTGTCTTCCTGGCACAAAATTGCTCCCATACCTCGGTTACTCGCGTCTGTCTGAATCAAAAATCTCTTAGAATAATCCGGTGCATGTAATACCGGTTTCTTCGTGATTGCGGCCTTAAGAGCCTGAAACGCGTGTTCACACTCATCATCCCAATCTACCTTTGTAGGTTCGGATGCTTTCAATTTGTCTGTCCAAGGACTAGCAAGCTGAGCAAAGTTTGGTACGTAATGTTGGTAATAGCCTACTAACCCTAATATTAACATTCTATCTAACTCTACTTCAATGAGTTGTTTTTTTCTTGGTGGGTAATGGTGCAATGTTGCCTGTTTAATTGGTTCACCTGTTAACTCTAAATCAAATTCGATTAAATTTGTTCTCCCAGGAGTTAAAGAAAATACCCTTGGTACTTGACTAAATACTTGTTTGAGTTCCTCAATCATTTGTGGGGTCATGGTACCTAAGCTTTTAGCCATGCTAATGACTTCCTCAGGGCTCAAATACTCAGGAGTTTTCCCTTCCCAGATTGGGGTTTCCTCAAATTCTTCAGGTGCTAACATGACATTTACTGTGTCAATGGCATGGAAGTAAGGCTTTAGCATATTCACATGATAAATTGCTAATTTAGTTTTGGCCTTGTTTAAAGCTATTTGGTAATTTACTTCTCCCAGCTTTTTCACTATCGTAAATGGCCCTTTCCAGAATACCTCAAGTTTGTGTTTCCTGTCAGTTTTAAGTACTAATACCTCTTCTCCCTCCTTATACTGCCTATCACGGGCCCCTTTATCATAATACTTTTTTGCTTTGGTTTGAGCTTTAAGTGTTGCCTCTTCTGCTAATGCCCTACTGTTTTGAAACCTATTTAGCAAGTTATACACATGTTCAACTACTGTAACATTTACATCTTCATCCTCCCACCTATCTTTAAGTAACTGTAATGGTCCCCTAATGTTGCTACCATACACTAGTTCCGACGGTGTGAAATTTGTGGTTTCATGCACTGAACTACGAATAGCAAAGCATACTGCTGGCAAACACTGCTCCCAATCATTTGGATTTTCCAAACACAAAGCCCTTAAAATGTCTTTTAAATTCCTGTGAACTCGTTCTACAGAGTTTGACTGAGGCCTATGAGGAGAACTATGCACAATCTCAATCCCACATTTCTCTAGGAAATAAGTTGTCAGTTGTGAAACAAAAATACTGCCTTGGTCCGACTGGATCGTTACCGGAAAGCCTATTCGACAAAAAACTTTTAAAAGTTCATCTACAATTGTTTCAGAGTTAGCCACCTTTAAAGCTACTGCTTCTGGAAATTTTGTCGCGGGGCATAACATTGTTAGAATATACCTGAACTCTTGCTGTGTTGGTTTCATTGGTCCTACCACATCAATTATTAAGCGTTTGAATGGTGTACTTATTATGGGAACCTTTACCAATGGTACTTTAGTTACAACACGAGTTTTACCAATGCGCTGACATGTATCACATTGTTTGACCACCTGTTCTACTTGTTTACACATCCCAGGCCAGTAAAAGTGCTGCTGAATTCTTGCCAAAGTTTTCTTTTTACCTAGGTGTCCCGACCACCCATTTGAATGAGCCACATCAATTATCTGATTTCTGTACCTAAATGGAATGACCATCTGTTCAAAAACACAGTCCGTATTGCGCTGTTCCCACTGTCTGTACAATATTCCCTTCCTTACAAAAAATTCTGTTGAAGGATTTTTACTCCCCAGAACTGCCTTCCAACACCCTTCTAAGCTCTCATCATTTTTCTGAGCTTCAATTAACTCCACTGTGGATGTCCTAACTAAACTGGTATAATCTGCAGTCAAGGGTGATAGCACACTGCTAATCTTAGTTGCACCATCTACATTTATTTTGGCTTTGGCCCCTGGCTTAGTTAAATCTGGATCGTTACCTACAGATTTTACTTTACCCTTAACTTCAGAAGAATCTGCTAACCTAGTGCTACTTTCCTGCGTTCCCTTAGCCACATTTTCAAGCTCATGTTTTGTACCCTCCATTTTACCCTCTTCTCTTAGCCTACCTTCATGAAGTTGTTTGGCCTGTGCCCTAGTAATAACATTACACAATTCTGACTGCTCCTCATCATTCTTGTTCTGAATGTCATGAATTGTTTTGTCAATTAAAATACAGTCAAAATTTCCTGGAAAATAGGGTGAAACTGCTGCCCTAACTTTTACTTTACCAGTTGGGGATCCTATCTCCATAACTGCTACTGGTAATTCTGCTGGAGTGGGGAATAATACTGTACTCAACTGAATGAATTCCCCCGTTAGATTTGCTGGATCAACCAATTTGCTATCAAAAACATTTAGTGTTGCACCAGTGTCTCTCAAAACTCTTAACTGTTTACCTTCCAAATCATAACCTGCAATTATGTTATGGTCCAATTCAGAAAATGTACGTTTACCACGGGTCATGCATAAATTTACAGAAGCTGTACTACGTTTACTTGGGCAATTTCTGACGAGATGAGAAGAATCACCACACTCAAAGCACGATCGTTTAGCCTCAAACTGCTTAGAATTACCATTTGTATTTCTAAAACCATGTAGACCTCCATTCCCATTTGCACTTTGCCCATTACTTGAAACATTTCCATTTTTAGCATTCTGCTGTCCATTCCCATTCCTATCCACATTCCCATTACCACTATTAGCATTATTTGCCTGCCCATGGCCCACTGTTCCATTGTTTGACCCTGGATTTGTGTTACTGTTACTACTATTACCATTATTGCCCTTGTAATAGTTATATTTCCTATAGTAAGGCCCATTTCCATTTCCCTTGGAATTTTGGTCACTATTACCTTCACTACTATGGTAATTTTGGGTACCACTCTGATGCCTAGCCATCCATTCATCAGCCAAAGTAGCAACCTGCACTAGATTTTCTAAATCCCCTTTATCAACTAACCACAGTTTTAGCTCATTTGGTAATTTATTTAAAAACTGTTCAATTAGCATAAGCTGAACCAACTTGTTGAAATCCGTACCACACTTTGCTGTTCTAATCCACTCTGAGTAATATGTTTGGATCATGTATGCAAAATCACTATAAGATTGCTTATGAGTTTTACTTGCATTTCGAAATTTGGTATGAAGAGACTCAGATGTAAGCTGAAACCTTTGTAAGAGTTGCTGCTTAACCTTGTTAAAATCATTAAAGTCTACATTAGGTAGCCTAGTTACAACTTCTCTAGCCGTGCCACTCAATAAAGACAATAACCTCAATGACCAAGTATCTTCTGGAGAATTCAACCGTTCACAAATTCGGGTGAAAGTTGTTAAAAAGAGCAAAATATCATCACTTTCTTTAAATGGTTGTATGTGACGTGTCATATCCATTTTGTCTCTAGACTCTGCACCAATATCACTGGGATTTCTAGCATTTTCACTGGGAGTCCTAGCTGCATTAGCTTCAGCTAATTTAATTCTCTCCTCAGCTGCTTATTTCTCCCTTTCGAATTCTAGTCTCTTTTTTTCAGCATTGACTTCCTGTTGAATTTTTTCTTTTTCCAACTCAAATTCTCTTTGCAATTTCTCTTTTTCTAGATGCAATTTCTCTTTTTCTAGAAGCATTTTTAATTCAAGCTCTTTGTGAATTTTCTGTGTTTCTCGTTCATGCTCTAGCCTTAATCTTTCTTTGTTAACACTAACAGCATTAGCTTCCCTATCACGAGCAATCTGCTCTTTCTGCCGATTTACTTCGGCTTGGAAATCAATGAAATCACTATCCACATCGTTCTCGGTTAAAGATCCATCTGCAATTTTAGCCTGCAAAACTTTAATAATTGCTCTTCTAGTCTTAACATTTAACTGATACTCTTCAGCCAAAAGCTTTAACGGTTCTAATTCCCCACTTTCAAACATTTTAAAAACAAGTTCGTAATTTTAACGTTAATTGAAAAAAAATTTGCTACAATATTACAACCAACGTGTATACGACCTGCTTGACGATCGACGACTCCCTCCTGGACTCTCAGCTGTTGCTTCTCGAGTTCTTCTCCCAGGCACTTCCACTTCCGGGACGCACTTCCGGTTCCGTCTGAAGCGTGTTCGTCGTTGTTTCTTCTCTCAGTGGCCCTGAAGTTTTTCGAGTTTCCCCGCTGCCACTTCGGTGATTTTCTTCCAAAAACCTCCAATCTGGATTCTAGAGATGTTTTAGCGTGATGCCAGTCCACAATTCCAGCCGATCTTCCAACTTGATCGCTGTGGGATGCAATTTTTTCGCTGACCACGTTGCCCTGTTGCCGCCTTTTTTAAGCCTCATCACAGCCGTTGACTCGCCGCTCGGTTTGCAGTTCCTCGCTCGCCGTCGTCGACCAACTTTCCTGGCTTGACTTCCGCAATTTCTGGCAATTTTTTTTTTCTCTCCGAGATCTCCGACCACTTTTTCTTTTGCCGTCCACGTCTGGCTTGAGCTTCGTCCCTGCCGTTGAATCTCCGCACGGTTGCAGTCCCTCGCTTGCCGTCGTTGACCAACTTTTTCCCGGCTTGACGTCTGCTCCTCCGGCAATTCCGTGATCGATCTCCGGTGATACTGCTAGGCTTCGTAGTTCGGGTTACGTCCGCTGCCACCAACTGTAACGTGTGTTCAATGTAGAAGCCAAACTTGAAGTAGTTAAACCTTATTTAATGCGGAATAATCATGACAAGATTTGGGTTACATTATTACGTTCTTTCTCAACACAAGAATCAACGGGAATAGAACACCGGGCTTTGACGCCCTTGACTTATATATGCTCCGGTCGGATCCAGAGCTCCACCGGACAACCAATCAGCTCGTGAGTTCGTTAACCAATCCAGTTCATGGTTACAAAGTGTTCACCAATCGTGGCCAACAATACTTGGCCACGTTCTCCTGCACGTCCGCTCGTGGTTTTGGCGCAAAACCTGAAAGTCCTTGCCGTTGCACAAGTGATTTTGGCGCCAACAAGAGTCAAGCACAACACAACAGCACACAGGTAGGTACGAGGGTGAGCCAATGTCCGTTACAGGCCGTCAACAAGATCTTGATCTCCAAAGGCACGCTTTGGCCCCCGCGTTGGCCAACAGCACCTTGGTTTGTGGACTTGTTGGGCATATTGCAAAAGGATACTGTCCCCCTGCCATTTACACCGGACTTCCTCACCCAACACAGGGGATAGACATTCCATCCAAACCCTGCCATTCTACATCGTCACTCATGGAGACTCTGAAGACTAATATGAAAATGGTGGGTTTCTCGTCCCGTCGCGTCGCCTGTCGCGCCTTAAATCTACAGTGAAAGTATTTGATGGTAGGCGGCACAGATGGTTTACCTGGTGTAATGATAATGCAGTAGACCTTTGTGACCCCTGGTCACCTGCATAGGCCTATCCAACAATGCACACAACAAGGTCATTTCCAAATTGACCCTAAGCTTTTGACAACGTTGATCCACAGGGTCACTGCCTGTTCATATTCTGGAACCTTCCCCCACCGCTACCCTGATGCCCTGATGGTCAACCCTAAGGAACCCGCTTCATATAGGCTCGTTGTTGCACCTGAGTTTAAAGACGTTTCTTGTGGCATGGCCACGGCGGCATGCCAGAGCAAGTTAGTAGCCTTTTAAGGAGAGGATGGCCACGTACAATTCAATAAAGACTATCCAGTATCATTCTCGTTCTCCTAGCTGTGTTCAGCGCCAAAAACTAGCATCTTGACGAAATCCTGCGTCCAATCGTCATCATGCTTGTGGCCCGGTGGTGGACCACATGAGTGGGAAAAGGGTACAATGGCCAGTTCGAGCCTTAAGATCCTACCCGGAATACGCCATGCTCCCATCACCTACTCAACCGCTACTTGACAGAACCACCCCTTGGACATGTTTTTGCCTTTATATCGAGTAAAATTCTGTCGCCCTATTACGTAGACCTGCTCCCTTTCATAGAACGCGGTGTTGATCTGTGAAGTCATTAACCCTTTGAGAGCTGCGTTTTTTTTATATCTCCAAAAAAGTAGGGGTAACCTGGACGGGGCTCGAACTAGCAACCTGAAGGAGC
The DNA here is from genome assembly GCA_023313725.1 of Lithobius niger. Classification (NCBI taxonomy): domain Eukaryota; kingdom Metazoa; phylum Arthropoda; class Chilopoda; order Lithobiomorpha; family Lithobiidae; genus Lithobius; species Lithobius niger. The sequence continues at coordinate 20,934 of JAHWFP010237160.1, forward strand.
TGTTAAACGTGAGGCACACGCCTCTACCAACTCGGCCACGGCCGTCTCTAGAGTCGGCTTGTTAAGGGAACCTAGTATTGTTGTCATTCCTGCATTGTTGGCCATCTCGCGCGTAGTAAGGACTCTGTTTTTAATACTTCAACCTGTGCTTGTGTTTGGCCCGAGATTTTCTCGGGTTTAGCACTCAAAGGGTTAAGCGTGCTTACGACACAGCCCCGCATCACTTAGATCTCCTCCCTTCGGTGTGTGCAAACGAGTTGAGAGCTTTAGTGTTGTCTTGTTGTGTCAGCATGCGCGTGGTGCAATTAGAACACCTTCATCAGCCACTGAGAGATATCAGTGGGGCTGTGGGTGGTTCTCGTATGTCTGAACCTGTTATTGCTGACAGTACGGTGGGCAAAGAGTGATTTGCCCTACTACCTAGTGAAGTGAAGAGACTGTTGCATTGCATCAGATGGCTACCTTAATATTGTCAGAATAGAAAACATTGTTGGTGTTATTTTAGCTTAGGGTTTGGCTCGACCCATCTTTTTTTGGACAAGTCACTCCATAACTAAACAAAAGTATTTTCAGATGGATGAAAAAACAGAATTTTAAAGATAAAATTAGTTTTTACATATCCTGAAATACTTACCTTTAGTGCTGATATAACCCAGTCCTCGCTCTCGCAGAACAGAATTGTTCTCCAAACGATTATGACGGATGGGTGGCAAGGCCTGCTGGGTAGCAAGCAGCACTTCCACCTGGTGGTGAACGAATAAAGTCTCTTAAAGTAAATTAAGGTTTTGAGCATAAATGTAAACATTATTTAGTCTATAACTAAATGTCAGTATTTTAGGATAAATAAAATCTAATTTTATCTTTAAAATTGCGTTTTTTATTGTTTTCAGAAGAAAAAGCCGAAGAGGAAAGAAAAAAAGAAAAAAATATTCTTTTCGTAAGATTATTGTATTCTGTGTAAAGTTTAAGTTTCAAATAAACATTTTATTTGAGTTTGCTAGTACGGCTGGACTGGTCCAAATTGTTATTTTTTCTCCCAACGCAATTTACGCATTTAGATAGGGGAAAGTGCTTTGTAGTGTAGTAGACATTAGACAGGGAATCTGGAATGATCTTCATACCTTGTGAAATTCGTTAATGTATGTAAAATTTCAGCCATTGTTGTAGTGCAGATGCTTGACAAGTTCATGGATAGTGCCAGGCAGATCATTTATGGGATACAAATAACAGATGATATTAGTCCAAGGACTGAACCTTGCAGGACTCGACTTCAAACATTGGTACAGTAAAAGCTACTTCCGTCGTTGCGTGTCTTTGTCTGAGATGTAGGGAAGCAGTTCCCTAAGGACCTTGTTGCTGGCCAATCAATCTACGTAGTTTCCATCTGAACTACCTAACTAAAAACATACAATTTACCATTCCCCAGCTAAAATGGGTATATCTGTTTTTAATACCACGACCTTTTATGTATATAGCAGTTCCTCCCCCCCCCCATGGAAATGGAGCTCTATTATCCCTATAGCTTGAGAGTTGGCTTCCCTGCCGGCACGTAACTCACTGCGCATGACAGGAACTTGCTCAGTCTATAGAAGCGGATCGCAACGGAGTGCAGCATCTTTCCTCCTAGGGCAATTGTGTCAACCGGTTGCTCCTGGAGTTCTACATGGATTCACCGATCCTTCTTGCTGGTGCGGACTCGTCCTCCGGGGGGGTCCGATTCCCCCTACCATGTCAAATCATTCAAGCGTTCGCCCTGCCCTATTCCGCTCAAGCGAAGTGTTCACCGTTCATTTGCATCGACCGCTCTACACGAACACACTAGCCCTGACAAGCGTTCACCGTTCGTGTTCATGTCAAGCAAGCATTCGTCGTTCACGATCGTTCACTGCATAGTGCATTCACATTCGCCACACCGTTAGCATCATGACAGCGTCGTCGTACTCCCATTTCCACTTGAGCTACGGCTCAACAATCAGCCTCGCCAATTCCACGCGGTCAACAACTGCCTTCTCCCTTTCCTTCAAGATCTCCTATGCCTCATGACGGAACACTCCCATTAGACCATCAACACCAAGCTGTTCTCCGGACGACCTCTTCAGCGTCGTAAGTCCCTTGGAAGAAGATTGTCGCCAACGAATGCTCATCGCTCATCAGCATCACGTCCGCCGTTTACAACGTTTGTCACTTCCCCCTTGCCGGAAGACACAAGTATCATGATCATACCTTCCGCGCCTGTGCCATCACAGCACATCCTCTCTCTCCACTGCTCACCAACACCATGTGGACAGCACAAGATTTCATCTCGGCATTCGTCTGAATCCTCACTGCACATGCCACATTGCTGTATCCGCTCACGCAAGTAGCCCCCCGTTCCATCGTCTTCTCCTCATGATGTCTCCCATGCTCGGGACTGGATCGCCATTTCCGACAACATTTCCAGCAATTGAAGGATGCAAACCTCTGGACTTTGCCTCCACCAAAAAGACGTCTCTCTACAACTTCATCCCTGCATTCACAATGCAGGCCTTCCAGTTGTCCTACTTTTCCTACTTTTTTGTTGAATGTCCTACTTTTGTCCTACTTTGTAACAAATGTCCTACTTTTCCTACTTTTAAAAAAGTTTAAAATGCATCATGTGCTGAAGTTTGTAAAACTCGTACAGACGCAGACCAAAATTCAATCTGAACTAACAAAGCTTAGCCAGTCCGATTGTTACAAGAGAATTATTACAGTTTTCAAGGTTTCTACTTCTTTTCCAAAAATGCAGTTTCAGATATCTGCTGTGAATTTTTCGGTAATTTTCTGACGACACTCTTACAGAAAGAATTAAGTTACTTTGGTGCACATAGTCTATATACAAACTAAATGATCGTGTATTACAATGTCTTAGGCAATTTATACAACCAGAAGTTCTAGAGAATGTCACAGGCAGAACACTCTTGGCAATAAATGTAAGCGAAGAAAAAAATCTCTTGCTAAACCAAAAATGTAAATTGGTTCTGAAACAGAAAAGACACCACTTTCAAAAAATTGGAGCGTCTTGGACCATTTGACTGCATATAACGTACATGGGTTGCAAAGAAGACAAAATCTCTGCAACAAGCACTTCAGTGGATACTTACAATGATGGGAATCCCTTGCGGCCACTTGAAACAGACAGGGGAATAGATGAATGAAAATGTTACCCAATTGATTCTGATGGTTCTGATGGCTTGTAAAGTTGAAAAACATAACAAGTTGAACTAACTACGAAGAATTGACTCTTACTGGAAAAAAATTTTTCAACTCAAGGAGCCGAATGAAAAAGTAACCTCACTTAGCAAAAGTTGTAAAATGCGGCCTCACTTTAGCTCATGGAAACGCTGGTGTTGAACGAGGAATCTCGCTTTAAAATGCGCTGATGACATCAGCAGGGTGCATATCATTACACAAAAGCTCCATCAGACTGAGAACTGTAAAGACTACGTTTTAAAGAAAGATGGGCGGAAAAAATTCAGTGCGCCAATGTAACTATATAAGCAAGACAAGCGCGAGACTATCTTATTTGTGCAGTATTATTCTTGCTCCTGTTGTCCTACTTTTTTTCTGGAAAAGTCCTACTATTTTTCGAAAGTTCACTGGAAGGCCTGACAACGTCTTCTTGCGCAATCATTCATTCTGATGGAAACTTGGACTCTGCCTGAATCCTGCCAACTTCAGCCACGGTTCAGATGGTCCTACAAGCCCTCGGCCGTGACCACCTGCAAACTTACCATGTGTCAGCCTTTGGAATCCGAAGAGCCAATCATCGTTGCTTCTCGACCACCATGGGATGAAGGCTCCCCTCCATCATCACTCAGCAACCATCCGCGGTCGACCTCCATCCAACTGCATTCCATGCAAGACTGCCGTCCACTTCCCTCTGGTTCTCATCACCGCTCCCCCCGTTTCAAATCACGCTCAAACATGTGTTTTCACCTGTTTAACAAACGCCTTAAAGAAAACTTCACTTGAGGAAATCTTTCACCCTCAAGAAGATCTATACGTACAAGAAGATCCTTCACCTAAAATCTTAGCTAACGAGTCCACCCCTCACCAAGACGAAGATCTTTCCACCTGAAGAAGATCTCTCGCCCACAAGAAGACCTTTCACCTGAAAGAAGACCTTCGCCTGTATGCAAATCTCTCATCTGGAGGAAAGCTCCACCTGTGAAAAACTCTTGTCACCAACACGATCTTTCGCCTAAATGAAAACCTCTCACCTTGGAGTGTCTCCCACTTGAGAATATCTGTCACTAACAAGAAAATCCTTCACCCATCTGGGATCTGTCACTTGAAGGAGATCAACGCCTTTGAAAGAACCGTCACCTGGAAGATGATCATTCACCAGAAGGAAAACTTTCACCGAAAAGAAGATTTTTCCACCCGTAAAGCCCAAAAGTGTGAACAATGACATTCTGCCAGAAGACAATGCTTTGCCTGAGGAAATATCCTTCACTGCAACAAAGATGTTTACCTAGTAGATCTTTCATCCATTAAATCACCTTCGCCTAAGAAGATTTTTCTCTCACAAGAAAACTTCGCTTATGAGAAGATTTCCACCAGCACGTAGTTCCTCACCTATGAAAAGATCTTTGACTCGTTACAGATCTTTCACCCGTAAGATCGACCCGCCATTGAAATCCATCACTGAGAAGATCGCTCTCTCGGTCGAAGACCCTTCTCCCGTAAGAAGATCCTTCGCGTGGAACATGATCTCAACCAACACATCATTCCTCGTCTAATGGAAATCGCATGACTAAAGACCTTTCTCCAACAATGTCCCTCATCTAGGGAATGATTTCTCGCCTAGGAAGATCCTCACCCCGTGTTCCTTCATTCTGAACTCTTCCCAGCTGCCGCACCCGCAAGTTCATGTGATCCTTGCATCACAACAACTCTTAATCCCGACAACAATCCAACTAGAACTTCCAACCAACCGGCTACATCCCAGTCGAAGTTAATCATTCGAAGGAAAATCTTTCTCGATGTATTACACTCTCCATTTGAAAAATTCATCAGGAATCTCTTTATCTCACTTAACCCTTAAAGTGCTGAGGACGAGATAACTCGCGAAAAACACAAGCACAGCTTTGAGTCCTAAAAACAGAGTCCAAAGTATGCATGAGATGGCAACAATGGAGAAACGACAACAATACTAGGTTCCCTTAACAAGCCGACTCTATAGAGACGGCCGTGGCCGAGTTTGTAGAGGCGCGTGCCTGAAGTTAAAGAGCTCCTTCAAGTTGCTAGTTTGAGTCCTGTCTAGGTTACCCCAACTTTTGTGGAAATAGAAAATTAATTCAGCAGTCTAACGGTTAAAGCAAAAACGGTCACTCCTCCACTCAACGAAATCAAGAATAGAATATAGTAGACGGCGCCGAGCCAAGGCTAAAACGATGGCACCCAACCCCCCCCCCCCTCCCCCCAGAAAAAAAAACAGAGGGAAACACCTTACGAACCCTTGTCAAATCGTGCTTTGAAAGAGTTCAGACTGGTGGCAGCCACGACGTAAGGTGATAGAGAATTCCAAAGGGGCACGACTCTTTCAGAGAAAAAGCGATGCCTGATGTTGAGCTTAGAATGGTTGCCAAGGAGCCTCAGGTTGTGACCCCTGGTGTTGGAAAGAGCAAGACAGAAAAAATCGGTAGGCATGACATCAATGAGCCCGTTTAGAATTTGGAAAGTAAGTATGACGTCTCCACGGCTCTGCCGAGAAACAGCCGAAGATATGTGGAGGTGGTTAAGGCGGTTCTGGTAAGGTAGGTTACATAGAGGTCTACAGAGCTTAGACGCCGCTGGCAGGCGTCAATGCGGGAAAAGAAAGAGTCATAACAAGGTCTTGCAACTTGGGAACAATACTCAAGGACAGGTCGGAGACAGGTTTTAAAAAGGGTACCAAAAAGTTCAGAGTTAAGATTAGAGAAAGATTTCAGAATATAATGGGCTTTCCTGACAACTTTGTTTGTGATGAAGATGGCATGATGGTGAAACTTAAGAGAGTTATCGACAAGAATTCCAAGATCATGGTGTTGAGTCTTCGGAGAGATTATTTTTTGTTGGATGTGATAGAAATTGCAGGGATTAGTGTGACCAAAGTGCATCACAACGCATTTATCAGGATTGAGTCGTAGGTCGTTTGCTGAGGCCCAGGCTACCACATTATTGAGGTCACGGAGAGAAAGGAGGGAGCAAAAAGTTTAAAATCATCAGCATAGCTGGTATTTTCAGAGGAGATGATGGCAGGGAGATTGCACATGAAGGTCAACCTGGTCAATTCTGGTCCAACCTCTGCTCACCGCATGAAACTGCTGCACGGCCAATCACGACTGAATCGCTTCACCCTTCCATCCGCAGCTTCCCGCACTGCTCCGTCAATTCCACACGAACCTCCAGGCAGTCGACATCATCCAACAACAATCGCCTTCAACATTCTCGTCACAAAACACTGAATCGATTGGCTCACCGCTTATCTTCGGAACACGCTCAACATCCGGAAAAAGGCCTCAGAACCTTCTAACAAACACATAATCTCCAAAACCCGAACCAACAGTAAGATCTGCTTCCGGTCTCTTCCAAACCTCCATCTACAGGACTATCGTTGCTAACACGTCCAATCACCAATGCCAATCACTAACTTGGTCGACAATTTCACCAACCATCTGTTCGGCTGTTCATATCAAGCGCTTCAGCACCAACCTACATCTGAACAATCACCCAGAACCTGCCCTCTCAGCGAGCCGTACCATCCTCATGTTCTTGAAAGCTACATTCAAATTGCGAATGACACACTTTCATCCACACCCGCGGAATCCTCCCGACAATGACACCGACACATCTCAAGATTCCAATCACCGTCAACCTCTGACAGGCCCAAAACCATGCGCTACACCATGTCGAAGTATTTCTGGCCCCCCCTTCCACCTTCAGGAACACGTCAAGACATGAAAGAAAATACATGATCTGGATCCCTCACCCTCATCACCACATGGACCTCGGAATCTTCTTGTTTTCACAATCCCATCACCATTCTGAACTCAAACCCCACTGGTGACAGACCTACTGCAATGATCTCTTGTCTAGTACCAACGGCTAACCATCAACTGAACAAACCGACGGTTGTCACGTCCCAAACCCACCTTCCACAACCGTTCTCCAAGGAACCGATATGTCCAAACAATCACAAGTTGGATCAACATAACAAGCCTGCAACTCAGAGCACCGATCTTGGACACTCCACAACCAGTCTCCATCACTGACAGCCCCAGTCTCATCACGAAGAAGCCAGACTGTCCTCTCAACTAACACATCCATGGATACGTCAAGGCAAGGTTATGGGCTACACCGTCTGTAAGACCTTCTTCAATAACCAAATGTGTAGTCAATCCCCCCCCCCCCTTACGCACCAGACAACTTCATTCTCAGCCAGAATCCCGTCTTGACTCAGAGTCGTGACACGACGACCCTCCATTAACCTAGAAGCCTGAAGGCCATCATCATCCTTAACTCTGAACCTCTAGAGCAACAAAACCTTCGAAGAACACTTGATTTGTTTGAACCAAACACCTTACCTTCAATTGAACATACAAACGGCCTCTCCCCACCATTCCTAAACGAACTGACGTGACCAAACATTCACATGTTGAATCAACTTGATCATCCACAATCTCATGGGCACTCCACTACCACATCACTCACTGGCTGCCTCCAGCAGAAGAAGCCTGACCATCCTCCCAATTAACTTTTTCTTGGACACTCAAGGCAAGCCATAGGCTGCACTGTATGATGAACCCACTGTCTTTAGCCAGAGGTACAGTCCTACCCCCTTAAGCACTAAATAACAGAAACAAAGACAGAAGCAAGACCCTCATCTCTACCCCGGACTTCCACATCGATCATTCCAATGCGGTTTCTATCCAAATTTTACAAAGTGCGAAGTTTTGGTACTTTTTGGGGGAGCCAGTCCGCAACCCGGGTAACCCATCATGATGGTGCCTGCCACCTATACTGACGAGGTCAAATGCAATCAAATTTACAGGTAGTAGAAATGTTCGTAAACGGCAAGTAGAAAGCCGAATTTTACCTGGGGGGGGGGGGGGGAAGGTTAAAATTGGTTTTTATTGCCTAACCGAAAATGTATACTAACTGTATATACCCACCCTACCTCCCCTCTTGAGCCACCATCATGGTTGACATATCGAAAGGAAAAGAGATGGTGACGAATGCGCAGTGGGGTTGTGCACTGGTTGGAACTGAATGCAATCAAATTTACAGGTAGTATACATTTTTGGTTAGGCAATAGAAACCAATTTTGTCCTTCCCACCAGGTAAAATTGGGCTTTTTGCGGCGCCTTACATTTTTAAAAAATAGGTTGGAAGTCGTTTTTGATCCATGGAAGCTACACCATGTTAGTGTACTCCACATTTGGACGAACAAGACCCTTATGAAAGGAATTTGGGTTGTGCATTGCTCCGACACTCGGGTTTTCACTTCTTTCCAAAATACTTACCTTTAATTTGGGCTTTACTTCGTTAAATAAAGCTCGTGTCCAAAAACTTGAAACTGCTATTTCGTGGTGCTCTGTGTGGTACCTATTGTGATGTTAACTGGAATTAGGTTCCACGGGTGAAGATCATGCAGTGATCACCTAAATCTAGGAGAGTGTGATTTCTTACTACCTACAAATACTTAGGTTCAGGTTCAATAATTAAGCTTAAAATCACTATTTTACGCTATTGTTGCTCATTTATCAACCAGAAATCCCCATTTTTCAGTTTGTTTCAAACTTTCTCTCCACTCGCGCCTGGCGTGCTGCCTCTCCTATCCAGGAGGCCGTCAACTTGTATGATCCCTTCATCACATTTTGAGCACGCCATTTTGTAAGACGTGCTGTACATCGCTCACATCGTTTTGGACGATCGGAGGAGGAATTGTCAACTATTTCGAACGAAAAATGGCCACAGTGGAAGAGGCAAAGGAGTTGCTTCATGAGAGACTAAAATCAAAGACACTCGGTAAGTGTACCTGCAAAAAACAGTCAAGGGTTTTTCACCCACTTGTCGCGTGTGCCTACCATGCAATTTTGTCACGAAGGTTTGTGAACTGTGCGATCCGCACCATCTATCTACCGTTAAGGAAATACTTCATACGTGGAAAAAATCGGATCAGTAGGTAGATCAGAGGGCCAGGACAGCGGCAATTACAGTTTCTGTGGATGAAAGACTGGCCGAGAGATGAGCAAATATTCGGAGATGCCGTTAGTGTTTACTCGGCAGGAGGAAGAAACAAAGATGGCGTCGAACAATGATGAGAATGCGTTTGCCGCGATTCAGGAAAGCGTGGTAGTACATGATGAACCGTTGCCGACAGATACTACTACCAGTGCGACGGGACATACAGGACTTGTACAGTTGTCGAACAAAGAATTACTTGCATCGATGCAGGCCACGGTCAATGTGATTTTCAATGCTAAGGCAACGCGTCTCGCACAGCAGATCACGGACAAAATGGATACGGCGGGGACGGGATTTGACAAAAAGTTGGGCGTTTTTATGGCGGATTTGCTCCATATTTTTAAAACGTTTTTACATACTGAAGAGGAAAAACCTGCTGACGAGTTAGGAGCTACGGTATCGAAGCACGTTGCAGATCTGGCCTGCTTAGGACTTGCTACAGTGCCGTTCTCAGGTGCTACGAAAGGTGTTGAGTCGCTGTCCTTTGTGCAGTCGCCACGGCGACATGCATCACGATGTGACAAGCGGGAAAAGTCAGGGGAGATTGACTTGTCTCAAACCAAGTCGGGAGGACGATCCGACCTGCTGAAAAGCTCCATTAAATCGGGGAAACCGGCACGGCCATCGGGACATTGGTCAGGGAATAAGAGCAATCAATCAGCCGCTCCGGTGTTGGGAACAGCGGTTCGAATGATGGGAGCGTGAAGGGCTCCGGTTGCAAAGCTCTGAAGAATGTAGGTGTAGTAAAGTCCAGTGAGGACAAGCTTACGAAACCACTGGATATGACGAGATCGTTTATGGCGACAAGCACGGCAGGCGTCAAGTCGCCACATGTCGCTAAGTTGTCGCCGACTGTGAACCAAATGTCGCCCGTGCGAGAGAAAAATAACGTGTCGCCACGTGCCTCCGCTTGACGGACGGTTGTCGCCGGCTCGTGGAATGGTATCGGCACCACAAGGTGGAAAGGTGCCAACGTCTTCAGGTGGAGTCGTTCCTGCCCCAAGTGGTTCAAGAGTGGACAGTGGTTCAAGGAAGAGAAAGGGGGACAAGGCTTTGGGAGGCGGCGAAGGGGAAAGATTAGTATCTAAACGGAGGAAGACAGGAGAGGAAGATGGCAGTGAAGGCCCGTCCGACAGCGAGGAGGAGTCGGAAGGGTACAACAAGGATGACCCATTCAACGAAGGCCTGGGGTATATCCCCTGGGCAGAATTTACAGAAATTGCTCTTAGGCATTTGAGGCCTACTCGTTTTTTCAAAGAGGTGCCAACGCCGGTAGAAGATTCCGATGACCCTCCGATGGATACGTTGGCGAATGAGGGTAACCGCAAACCGCAGCCATCCCATCTACCTCAGTCGGCGGTGATGTTCAGGCAACTGCTGAACACGAAGTCTTTGACAAGGAAGAACGAGCTGCCGGTTTCATCTTCCAAGCCCCTGCCACCGCATGATCCAAAAAAATCACGTCTGTTTCTTAATCTGTGGGGTGCCCCGAATAAAAAGTGAGCCGGATTCCATCCTTAAGAACCCGACGTTTATCAAGATCCCAACTCAACAGTCTGACGAGGATGACGTTATGCTGACGGCCAGCATGAGTCTAATTCGCAGGCAGAGCTAATCTACTCGTCGTCGACGGCAGCATTAAAGGCAATGGCCCTGGTCAACCCGGAGCTCAGGGAAAATCAGACTATTCGTGCATGCACCTTCTTAAGCGAGCGTCATCTTTCCATAAGGACAGTTTCAATTGGCAATGCCGTCTGCTTATGAACAATGCTTTTCGTTGGCGGGAAGCCCTCCTCAAATCTGCGATAGGAATCCCGGCTGACGTGGCAGGGAAGTTGATACTTCTCCCTGTACATGGCTCCGGAGACATGTTCAATGGACAACTGCTCGAGTTGGCTCCTGAGCTTAAATAATGTGAAGAAAAGGTGCTCATTTGAGAAGAAAAGGTGCGACCTGTGCAAGCCTCAACGAGCATGAACCGCGGGGGCCCGAACGGCAAGGCGGTCTACGCCAGGATCCAGCAGCCAGCTTCCGGATACTGGAATGAACCCTACAGAGGGACAGGTGGTGTCAAAAAACCTTCGGACAAACCACGGACCGCTTGCCTTTTCGAGACCACCCCCCCTTCTTCAACACGCGGAAGAAGACAGGGTAATTTCCAGCGTGGTCGAGGATCCTTTCGCGGAAGGGGTAGAAGACCACCACATCAGTGACTGGCCATGGAAAAGGTGCCTCCCCCTCCCCCCCCCCCCTGACAGGTGGGGGGAAGGTTGGCCTGACACCTCGAATCAGACCCTTTGTCATCCAGATCCTGGAGGAAGGATACATACCGCTATTCGTCACCAGGCCTACAACTACAAACTGCCCGCCAGCCTGGCTGGTAGAGTCTTCAGAAACCCCGGAACTTATCCAGGAAGTAGACTCACTGGTGAGAAAAGGGGATATGGAAGCGGCTCCTCAAAGTCCGGGATTTTGGAGTCCCGCAAGGGTGATTCGAAAGAAGGGCGGAGGGTCCAGAGTAATCTTCAACCTTCGGAAACTCAACTGGCTTCTTGTGTAGGAACATTTCCAAATGAAGACAATAGACTCCATTCGGGACTCACTCCAACACGAGGCGTTTACAATTTCAATTGATCTGGAGGATGCTTATTTGCACATTCCCATCCATCGAACGGTTCGACACCTGTTCCATCTTGTAGCAGGTCGGAAATCGTTCCAATTCACCTCTATTCCATTCGGGCTAGCAACGACTCCGTACGTGTTTACCCGGATGTTGAAACCAGTGGTGGCATACTTACATCTACACAACATAAAAGCACGTGCTTACCTGGACGATTGGCTGATTCGCGACAAAGACCTTCTGGCTCGACAGTGGGAAATGTGCAATTCCTGTTCTTGCATTTGGGACTAGAAATAAATTTCAAGAAGTCAAGGCCTGCGCCGAGCTCCAGCTTCATGTTCCTGGGAGCAGATTTCGATACGGAGACAATGGAATGAACCCTACAGAGGGAAAGGTGGTGTCAAGAAACCTGATCAGACCTGCACAGGAGAGGATTGCGAAGACAAGGGCTTCAGTGGTAGCATTCACCAAGAAAACCTCTGCGACGGCAAAGGCGTAGGCTTCGATCATTGGACTTCTGGACTCCAACGCCAGACTGGTCCCACTGGGCCACTAGCGGGTGAAGCCGATTCATTGGTTTCAGAAGACAACGTTGCAACCAAGAACCAGTTGGAAAGATGTCATTCCACTTCAAGACCTCCCGAGGACAAACTTGGAATGGTGGACGGTGAGCGACCACTTGGAGGTCGGAGTACCTTTAATAATAATAATAATAAGCTTTATTTATTGTTTACATGGCACGAAGTTTTTACAAACTTGTGTGAGCAACAATAATAAGTATATATTAATTTAAATAATAATACATTTTTACATACACACTTTTACAGAAACTTTAACAAAATTCTTTTTACATAAAATGAAATATGAAGTATATGAAATATGAAATATATTACCCCTCATTTCAATCATAATTATATATATTGGTTCACTAACTCTAGTTTCAAATTTTTTTTCAATTTTTCCTTACTTTGGTAACATAGCATTGTATTATCTAATTTATTGAAGAGTGTAGGTATATAATTTGCCTTATTTCTTAGACCGTAATTATTATTAATTATTATTATAATTAATTATTAATTAATTATTAATAATAATAGTTTAAGTTTAACTTCACAACAAAAGGCACGAGACCCAAACGGATCTGTATGTGCTACATAGCAATTCAAAAGTTTAAAAGACTAAAATTTAAAAGTACATAGATTACCATTAAATAACCAACTAAATCCAACAGAATACAACGTAATTCAAATAACAGCCAATAATGTTACAACACTAAGAAGTCATGATAATAATAATAATAATAATAATAATAATAATAATAATAATAATAATAATATGTTTATTCTCATCAAAAGTGCGAGTGGGATTACGGAAGGGCAAGCCACTAATATCGTTCCCAGCGTTATAAGGCAAAGAGAGAAGAAGTGAATTCGTATTATGAAAGAGTGATTAAAAGGAGTACGTCAGTAAGTCCTTTTAAGGAATTTAGTGAGGTCACAGCTCAGTAGCTTCTTCTTAAAGATTGAGATTGGCGCGGCAGAGACCGTCTCTTCAGGTAGTGAGTTCCAAATTGGAACTACGCGCACGGCAAAGAATGATTTCCGACAGCCCAGATGTGTGAGCTCGACACGCAGCTTCAGGGAATGGCCTCTGGTGGATGAAGAGGGAGCTTGATCGAAAAAGGGTAGATTGATTGGCAGTAATCCATGCAAAATCTTGAAAGTCATTTTAGGTCTGCCATAATCCTACGCAACTCTAGTGGTTCCAGTCCGGCCTGAAGAGTCTTGAAGCCAGGCAGGTTTCTGGTGAAGGTTCGCTGTACAGCTTCAAGGCGATCAATATCACCCAGTAGGTGGGGAGACCAAACTGGGCTCGCGTATTCCAAAAGGGGTCTTACAAAGACTTTCAAGGCCCACACCCGTATATCAGCACTAGTGGCCTCAAAGCATTTCCTAATCATTGATAGTCTGCGATAAGCTGTAGCTGCAATTTTCGTGCAGTGTGTAGAAAACGATAGGTCCTTAGAGAACCAAATCCCTAGGTCGGGACCACAGTCTACAACTTGTAAATTGGTTCCACCTAGATCATAGGACAATGAAGGATTGGAGGCACCCACGTGGAAAACATAGCATTTAGATTGCGAAAGGGGCAACTGCCATTTAAGCGACCATTGGTGTACGAGGTCTTTATCAGTATGAAGTTGACAGCCATCACGAAAACAGGTGATAGTTGATCCCGTTTTGACGTCATCAGCGAATTTGAAACGTGTCGCCTCAGGTGACTCCAAAGGAAAAGAAAGATTATTTAAAAATACGACGAAGAGTAGGGGGCCCAGGACGGATCCTTGAGGCACCCCACCTACCACACTGTAGCGTTCTGATTGAATCGACTCAATAACGACCTTTTGTGTACGGTTCGAGATCCAGTAAAGTAGATCTCCAGTAATTTGGAGAGCAAGTAATTTAACGAGCAGTTTGGAGTGGACGACCGACTCAAACGCTTTGCACGAACCAGTACCGACACTTTTCCTGTTTACAGATGCCTCCTTGACCGGTTGGGGTGCTCACCTTGCCCGGGAGGCTGTGTCCGGCGGATATGACGAGGAGAAGAACCATCATATCAACATCCTAGAGTTGAGTTCAGAGCGGTTTGGAAGCACTTCTAGTTTAGAGCACGAGATTAGAACATCAGGCTGTGGGCATTATGTGCAACAATACCACGGCAGTGGCTTATGTGAAGACAGGGGGAGGCACTCACTCAAGTTCCCTAATGGCAGATGCGTCTACCCTTTTCGAGATTTGCCTTCAGTACGGGATCACGCCGGTCCCTTGGCACATTGCGGGAAACCTGAACGTCTGGGCGGGCGAGTCCGAGGGCTTCTAGGGCCATCTGAGCCGTGGCTGAAGTAGGCGAGGATTCAGGTGGGTCCAAGTTTCCATCAGAATGAATGATTGCGCAAGAAGACGTTGTGAATGCAGGGATGAAGTTGTAGAGAGAGACGTCTTTTTGGTGGAGGCAAAGTCCAGAGGTTTGCATTCTTTAATTGCTGGAAATGTTGTCGGAAATGGCGATCCAGTCCCGAGTATGGGAGACATCATGAGGAGAAGACGATGGAACGGGGGGCTGACTTGCGTGAATGGATACAGCAATGTGGCGTGTGCAGTGAGGATTCAGACGAATGCCGAGATGAAATCTTGTGCTGTCCACATGGTGTTGATGAGCAGTGGAGAGAGAGGATGTGCTGTGATGGCTGAAGCGCGGAAGGTATGATCATGATACTTGTGTCTTCTGGCAAGGGGGAAGTGACGAACGACGAACGTTGTGAACGGCGGACGTGATGCTGATGAGTGATGAGCATTCGTTGGCGAGAATCTTCTTCCACGGGACTTACGACGCTGCAGGGGTCGTCCGGAGGAGAACATTTTGGTGTTGATGGTCTAATGGGAGTGTTCCGTCATGAGGAGTAGATCTTGATGGAAAGGGAGAAGACAGTTGTTGACCGCGTGGAATTGGCGAGGCTGATTGTTGAGCCGTAGCTGAAGTGGAGATGGGAGTACGACAACGCTGTCATGATGCTAACGGTGTGGCAAATGCGAATGCAGTGTCAACGATCGTGAACAACGAATGCTTGCTTGAGACTAACACGAACGGCGAATGCTTGTCAGGGCAAGTGTGTTCGTGTGGAGCGGTCGATGCAGATGAACAGTAAGCACTTGGCTTGAGCGGAAGAGGGCAGGGCGAACGCTTGAATGATTTGACATGGTAGGGGAATGACGGATGCCGACGTGCATGACGAATGAAGAATGCAAGACGGACGGTGAATACTTGTCTTGGGCGGACGAGGGTTTGGTGAACGCTTGCCTTGACTTGAGGCGAACACAGGGTGTCAGCGAACGTGACCGACGGTGAATGGAAGACGACCAATTGGCTTGGACGAGGCGAACGTGACGAGTGATGGATGCAAGGCGAACGACGAATACTTGCGAATGTTGTGGTCGTGATGGACGATTGATGCAAGACGAACGGCGAACACTTGGGTGGACGAGAGCAGGGCGAACGCTTGTCTTGACAGGAGGCAGCACTGGATGCTGGTTGAAACATGATGAATGGCGAGGGTTCTTGACTTGGGCGAATACTTGCGAACGGCGAATGCTCCTAAGGTGAATGTTGAATCCAGAGCGAAATTAGCAGGAGATTGGAGCAACCGTCTACGACGGTTGCTTGAGGAAAAGCGATGGCCGTTTGGCTACGCCATCTACTTTTATAGGAGGGCTGTGCACGGTGACGCATGCACAGTGGGGTTGGGCACTGGCCGGATCTAGAGAGCGAAAAACCTCAAGACTGGTAAGGAGCATCCAGGAACTGAATGCAATCAAATTTACAAGTAGTAGAAATTTTCATAAACGGCAAGAAGAAAGACTATCTTCCAGAACATCTTATAAAGACCAATGACTGAAATTGGGACTGATCCCTCTTTCGGGGCAAAGGTGGCATGGAGCTCAAAGATTTTCAAGACTTTTAAAACCGGTAATGTTAACACGTTCTTTTTTAGAAACCAGCCACAGCTGCGGTAGTAAAACCAACCTATCGGGAAGAACTTTTTATTCCTTCTTTACCATCAACAACTGGAACACCCTTATTCCAGAAATTCTCAAGAAACACCACACTGTAACTGCTAGAGAAATCGGCAACAGGTGTTTGGAATTAATGTGGCGTGTTAGCAATAGTATTCAGAAAAATTGCCATAACAATGAACAGCAAACTTGTCCACTTAAATTTTTCATGGATAAAGGACGGTGTCTACCTTCATCAGACACTTCAGTACTTAACGATATGTCGGTTACATAGGGTCAAACTTCGTCTGCCTACAAACCAGACGAACCTTGACGCCATGTAACCGACGTACCATTTAATACTGAAGCTTCTGATGGAGGTGGTCACTGTCCTTTATCCACAAAAATCTAAGTCGACAAGTTTGCTGTTCAGTGTTGTGGTGTAGTATAATTTTTCTTGAACTATAACTGCTTTAGAACGTATACGTAACGTGAGTGTCTCCCGACCCTTCCCGGATTTTTAGTGTTGCCTACTAAGTTCCCAATCAGTAGACTCCCTTTTGCTTAATAAGGCGTTATCATTATTTATACCACTGTGCTCTTTGACTAATTGAGTAGCCGTCCTTTAACAATGTGTCTGTACTCTAATTGGTCTTACATCTGTAACAATGCCTCGTTCTTTCTGTTCAGTCTGTCCCAAGGCAGCAATTGTAAGTTAACACCGCTTTACTGCTATGCTATGGTGTTCGCATTGTTAACTCCCTTTGTAACAACTCCGACCTCGTTACTGCGCTTTCCTTTTTACCTTCACTCGTGTAAAACGTATCCTTGCTTTTTTTTTTCCTCAAACAAGTCTCCAACCGTAAAAAGCATGTTGAATGCAACAGTCAGCTGTAGGCCTAACTGCTATATTGCGTAGGCCTAAGAGTAACCTGGGAATCTGAAGCATTTTACACTTCACCAGCCCTATACTGTTCGTCACTGTAAACAGTGCGAATTCATCATGCAGCAGATGTGAGTAACGTTGATCGAGCGTTGAAAGGTCATATCCTCGCCATCACTCATTTTCGGATGCTACGAGTGAACGAAGGGAATCCTGACGCAAGAACGAGGCGGATCATACCCAGCAGTAAAATAAAGACTTGTTTGTGGACCGTATCCAGGAGTACTTCTTCCGTCGTTCGTATACACCCTCACCAGCACGGACCTCACAAAGCGTGTGACTTTTTCGTCCTTCCTGCCCACTATCGGTAGTAGCTGGGATCTTCCACACTCTGCTCCAAATCACCATTTTTAAAGGTGTTCCTTCACAGATCCTCGCCCTCGAGATGTCTGGGCGTACGTTGGGACAAATTTCTACGAGGTTTGCCTCACACATCCGACAGAGTATGCAGTGATCGTAGTCTTCACTTCGTAGGGCCTACTAACCCATTTCCTTTTCTAGCAGCAAGCCTTAGCTTTCAAGCTGTATTTTGTTTACACTGATGGCAATAGCCAAGTTTCTCGAGCATCAGGGATGGGTAGATTTTTATTTTTTTGTTACTTCGATTCCGGTTTTACACACCCACAAAACTGCGGATTACGTATCCGTTTTTGCCACCCTCTACCCCCTCTGGGTTTTTTTTCTAACAGTAGTATTACTAGCTTCTAACTCGCTCCTACTTCACTTTCAGCAGCGTCATTTACCATTGGCCTGTATGTGGCCGTATTTTCCTCTATTTTCTTTTTTTGTGACGAGGAGCTTTGCAGGCCGGCGAAAAATGGTTTCTTTTTTGCCTAAAACATACTTAACCTGATAATTTAGCATTACATTGTCCTCAATTAATGTTCTCCCTGGAGGTTTTTTAGTTGCTTGTAGACGCCTGCTTGCATGACCCACTGCGCATGTGCAGTGCTCTCTATATAAGCGAGAACGTGATTGGACTCTGCATACATTTTCCTCTCAATCTGTCAGACGGTGACACGAGAGGGGAGGTAGGGCGGGCTTAGGTTAAGTATGTTTTAGGCAAAAAAGAAACCATTTTTAGCCGGCCTGGCTGGGGGCCGGCAAAATGTTCTTTCTTTGTTTGCCAAACATATTAACCTGATAATTTAGCATTATCAGCAGACCTCGTCAAACGTGGTGGCAGGCACCGATCTGACGGGGTACCCCGGGTTGCAAGCAGGCTTCCCCCAAAATCTTATATGAAAAATTTGCACTTTATTCAGAACGGGTAGATGAAAACAGGAATTTGGGTATCTTTCGTCGGGTTTGGTGGCCCTGAAAAGGACCGTTGTTTGTGAGGATCTTGCATCCTTATATGGCTTGCTTCTTTCCATGGATGGCTTGCTTCCTTCTATGGATGGCTTGCTTCCATCTGGAATGGCTTCCTTCTGTTTCGTTCTGATTGTGCTTAAGGGGGGGGGTTGATCACAGTTCTGGCTGCGACGATTGGTACCAGCCGGTGTAGTCCTTTTTCTTCCCTTGACATGCTTCTTAGGTAGTGTGAAGTGAAAGTTGTAGAATGTCGCCAGGAAGCGGCTTGTAGAATTTCTTCAATTGGAGTGGCGTTATGAAATGCCCATGAAGTCGAGATTGCTATAACCTCGTGTGCTGTTGCTCTCTCTCTCTGCTAAGGTTGGCTTTATCGTATGAAGTGTCGATTGTTTTCTTAATCCAGCGGGAAATCATGGCGGCTGAAGTTTCTCCTGTTTGGAGGTCGACGGGTAGGAACAGTCGATTTCTGCCTCTGCGGTTGTCTTCGTGTTGAGTACTGGCGAGGTAGAAACGGAGCGCTTGGATGGGGCATAGAATACGTTCTGGCTGATCTCCTGTTACGTTTGTGAGTGCTGGAAAGGTTATGGGTTTTGTAAGTTCAGAGGGTTTTTGTGTTTTGGCCCGAAACCCTGTTCTTGGGTGAAGGGTTACTGAAGTGATGTTCGGACCGAAGATGCAGAAGGCCGGGTCGGCTGAAAGGGCTTGGATTTCAGAGCAACGGGTACTGGCTGCTTGGTTCGTAGGGAGCTTCCATTAGAGATTGTAGGACGATTGAAAGGTCTTAATCTGCAACTTGTCTTCTAGATGATGGACGATCGTTTTCAAAGAAGCGGAGGAGGGCTGAGATGCGGTAGTCGTCTAGGAGGTTAGTTTTGTCTGCTGCTTTGAAAACTGAGTTTAGAGCAGAACGGTACACAAGGATTGTTGAGCCTTTGAGTTTATCGATGTCAAAGAGGTCGGTAAAGAAGTCTCAGTAGTTCTGGTAGAGCGGGGATGATTGGATTGATTTCCCTTGCGAAACACCAGTGAAACCATTTGGCCCAATGACTGTCGTACATCTTGTTTGTTGATTCCCTGGTGGCTCTTGAGGCGATGCGGGGAGGCATCGTCTTTATGAATTCCAGCCTTTTTGAGGAGTTTGATGATAGTAGACACACGTGAAGGTTTCGGCTGGGAATGTTTGGGTGGAGTTTCGACCCTTTTTGTTGAGATAGCAGATCTGGAAGAGAAGGCAGGGATCTCGGTGTGTCCACCAGTAGAGACAGCAGGTGTGGGAACCATGGTGATGGCCATAGTGGGGCTATTAGAAGGAAGAGGCTTTGGCTTTCGTCCGCTTTTTGCAGTGCCTGTGGAAGTAGTTTGAATGGTGGAAACAGGTATGCGAACAGATTGTTCCACGGGTACGTCAGGGAGTCGACTGCCAGAGCTTGGTCGTCTGGGATCGGGCTTATGTGGTGTGGAAGTCTGGCATTGTGCCTCGTGGCGAATAGGTCGATCATTGGGGTGCCCCATGTTATGAAGAGAGATTCGCAGATGGATTTCTTGAGGCACCATTCCCCTGTTGGTGGTGAGCGCCGGGAGAGGGAGTCTGCAATGACGTTCCTGTTCCCTGGGATATGGAGAGGAAGTAGTGTGATGTTGTTGGAAATACGAAGGTTGAGAATTTCTGAAGTTAGGTTGTGAAGTAGTCTGGATGTGGTTCCACCTTCTTTCTTTATGTAGGCCAAGGCTGTGCTGTCGGCTTGTATTTGAACGACTTGGTTCTTGATGGTCGGGAGGAAATGCTGTAAAGTGAGGAAGATAGCTCGGAGTTCGAGGTAGTTGATGTGTTGAAGTTTTCTTTCCTGCCAAGACCCCGATATTTCCAGATTGTTTAGGTGGGCTCCCCAGCCGTGATTCGAAGTGTCTGTGAAGATGATGTGATTTGGGGGTGGCTCGTGAAGTGGAACTGTTTTGGTGAGGTTCATGATGTCTGACCACCAAAGGAGGCTGTTGTGAGGGAAATCGTTGTGGAAAGGGAACTGTTGATCTGGATTGAGGTGAGGGTTTGACCAGTTGTTGATCCGGTGGTGGTGGAAGGGTCTTACCATCCATCGGCCGTAGGGGACGAGAGTTGCCAGATAGTCCATTTTCCCGATGAGAGACTTTGGTTTAGTTTAGGCTGAAAAGTTTTTGGTTCTGGAATTGACGAATGTGTCGAAGAAGATCTTCTACTCTGTCGAGTGACGGAGAGATTCGGGCCGATGATAGATTGAATGAGGCGCCTAGGAATGTGAATTTTTGTTCCAGGGTGAGGCGGGATTTGGGGAAGTTTACGCCGAAACCCAGTTGGTTGAGAAGATTGATTGTAATGTTCCTGTCGTGTTCGAGACGGCGGGGGTCTTGATTGTGTAGGGCCCAGTCGCCGAGGTATGCGCTTGCTTTGATTTGATGTTGGCGGAGGTGAGCTAGAACTGGCTTTAACCCTCTAGGCCCTAGAAGGCGATATATCGGCTTTACATTACAGACATTTGAGTAAAGAAAATAAAACCTTAGAACCCAGAGCGTTAAAATCGTTGTAAAGACTCTTGGTGCTGCGTTTAAACCGAAAGGAAGATAGCGGAATTCGTAAACCTGTCTGTCGTAGATGAAGCGGAAAAATTTCGTCGTGGATGTATGGAGAGGGACGTGTAAGTAAGCGTCTTCCAGGCCTATGGAGATTGTTCAATCGTTTTGCTTGAAGGAAAGGCAGATGGATTCCAATGTTTCCATCTTGAAGTGGGGGTTGTCGATGTATTAGTTCAACGGTTTCATGTTGAAGATGAGTCTCTGACCCCCCGTTTTCTTTGGGCGGGTGAAGATGGAGCTGTAAAATCCCGGTCCCGGGTTTTGTTTTTTGGTGATCGCTTCCTTTGTTAAGAGAAGTGCTATTTCTGATGTGAGGGAGTGCGATACTGGAGTCATGAAGTCCCATGGGGGTTTCGTTGCAAGTGGTGGTTTCGAGAGGAAGGTGGGTCGAAAGCCTTCTTTTATGATTGTGAGGACTTCTTGGTTGTGCGACAGGGATTTCCAGGCTGGGTAAAAATGGCGGAGTCTAGCGCCGACAGGGAAGCGAGAGAGCTGGAGACAGTCATTGATTGCGGCGTGGGTTGCGACCGCCGGGGGATGAGTATCGGCTACGGCACGTCGCGGCACGTTTCTGGTTGGAGCGTTGATTGGAGCGTGAGCGAGGTTGTCGGTCGGGACGAAAGGGCTGTGTCTTGTTCGAAGAGGTGTAGTGACGTGCGACAATTGAGGAAGGTGATGGTTTTTCAGGAGAGGACCGGGCGTTTTGGTACCTGTTCGACTTAGATGGCCGAAAGGCCGGCTTGTCTTGTCTGACACTTTTAGGCTTGCGGGAAATATCCAGATGATGTGCGAGTGTTGGGATTAATCCCCGGAAGAGTGTGTCGGACTCATGAAGCGGTTGGCTGCGTAGCTGATTCGTTCAGGTTGTGTGCGGATTTACGGGCAGCTTCTCTTAGGAGTAATGTGTTATTAAATAACGCACGTGTTGCCCAATTAAGCGAGTGGTAGGTTGCAAAACTCGCTTTTTGAAAGAGTTGTGAAATAAGGGAAGGCAGGTTACGGATTTCTTCGGGACTTGCATCGGCCGACAGCTTTTCACAAAGAGCACTGACTGCAGTGTTTAGGACGTCGGCCTGTGAAGCGGCTCGTAAGCTTAGGCGTAAACACTTGTCGTTGTCGAACAAGACGAAGGAGGGTACATCAACTCTCTTCGGGATGGTTAGGGCTGAACCGAAATCTAGTTTAACTTCGCTGCATAGGATTAGTTGCGCTGTCTTCATACGGTCGGAAGAAGCTCGATTCACGGCCAGGCCGTGGTGCTGGTGGTTCAGTGTCGAGTAGCAAGGGGTCGCCTTTGCCCAGGAGAGAACCGCCATTGCGAAGCAGACAGGTGAGCAGAGTCGTCGATTGGCCCAGCAGACAGTGGGTTTTTGCGTCCTTGTCGCGGAGGGCGAAGCCAAAGCCGGTCTTAAGGCCTCTGTTTATTACCAGAGCATCTGCGGACTCGGAAGGTTTATATAGAAAACAGTCTGGAACTGTGTCTTCAACTGTCGTAAGGAGAGAAGCAAGGGGAATGGTCGGATCGTCATTGGTGTCGTCCGGGAAATGAAAGTGCTTAGTGGCGGCCGGTGGCGGTGATGGAGCGTGTCGTGACACAACAGGGTCGACTGGGCCAGATGAATGTTTTTGTTTCTTAGCCGATGGATAGGGGTTGTGCGACACCCGTTTGCGGCTTTCGTGGCTTGTTGTGAATGTGACCCAGTCTTGTGTGTTGGCGTGTCGTACAGAAGAGGTGCACGACGGTGGAGGCATCAGCATCTTGTCGGCGGAAGACAGAGTCGACGAGGTTGTGTGCTTCGCTGCAAGTGACGCTATGTTCCCTGCGAGACGATTTTGATTGATAGATCGAGTGGTAAGCTGTTAACAGAAAGGCCCGCATGAGAAGAGGTTTGGCGGAGCTTTTGTTGGCATTTCGAAGTAGCGCCTTGGCGTGTTACATCTTCAGCCAGGACAGACAAGGCTGGAGGAGGTGGGGTGCGTTGGCCGTCTTGTAGCGTGGAGTCGCCATCGCCGACATGCACGTCCCGTTCAGCGCCGGGCGCGCAGCGGTCGTCGTGGGCGGGAGGGATAGCAGGGCAGCATCTGAGGTCGGAGAAGCGACCGATAGGGCAGCATCCATCGTCGGAGATGAGCGACACGGAAATCCAAAATCCAGGTAGGAGACGAGGTGACGTGAAGGAACCTCTGGAGGAAAATGAATGCCGAGTTCAACCACGTTCTCGCTTATATAGAGAGGACTAAGCATGCGCAGTGGGTCATGCAAGCAGGAGTCTACAAGCAACTTAAAACCTCCAGGGAGACATTAATTGAGGACAATGTAATGCTAAATTATCAGGTTAATATGTTTGGCAAACAAAGAAAAGGATAATTATTTATATATTTGAAACAACAAATCTGTCGTCGATTTTTCAAATATCGTACGAAAAACTGACACAAACCGTTAATGGGTTTTATTTTCGGTAAAAACCAAAAATTCAGTTTCGGTTACTGACCCATCCCAATCGGGCATAGACATAAAAAATCAACGAGGGATGACGGTATTCATTTTAAAACACTTTTGTGTAACCACTCGTTAATTTTTCACTAAAAAACTTCTCAGTGCTAATCTTTAGGGCCAATGAAAAGGTCTTGTCAAAATGATTAAAATCATGTATTGAAACATCAAAAGTGGTCAATTAACATATGCGCAAAGTTGCAAAACTCTCCTCCCCCCCCCCCCAAAAAAAAAAAATTAATCGATATGACGCTTTTCATGTGATGTAGCAGCACCTGAGCATCTTCCAACTATGTTAGGCCATGATAATAATAACAACTCTCATCACACTTAGTTTGAAAAGCTGACTTACTTTATTAAAAAAAAACATGAAATAAAAATTATACAACACAGCATGGTCTATGTACAAATATATATAAAAGGGAAGGTAATTAAAATACGTGCAGTACAAGCTTAGACACACATCAAGAAGAAAAACAAAACGCAGTCACCCCGACTCTTGACAACGAGGTAAAGCAAAGGCTGCACAACTCAAAATAAGATAAACTTCAATAATTGACATCTGTACTTAGCCAAATTTTGATTTTGTCAAAAAATGTTGAATTTGAAATTCGACGATATGTTTCTTTTTACATTACATAAAAAATACAAGGAATAGTTAAAATACATTTGCATTGAAAAAGTATTCTATTCTCTTTTAAAAATGAAGACCAATTTTTATTTAACTGCCTTTTCTCATAAAACAAACCCATTAAAGTTCCGGGTCTGTCTTGTTTGTTAGCGAGATTTTGTTCTTTTCTACAATTGGGGATTGGCCGACACTGTCAACTGCAGTACTTCTTGATGTTTTGCCACACTGGTACTGAAAAGCGAAATGCTTCCGATATCAATACACATCCAATTAGCCAAATTGCGCTCTAAATTATCTAAATTTATAAAACTTTAGAAACCATTCCTGATTAAACCTTGCGCTTGCTTTGCGGTCTTAAGGTGCCTATTAAACTTCAAAGCGAGATAAAATTTTTCTTTTGAGTTTTTGTTAGCAACACATTTTTGATATCAACCGCTACCGGGACCAGCACTGCATCGGGTAGATCGGTAAAATATTTATCGGCCAATCCCTATCGTCATTAACTCTTATTACACTAATATTAAATTACACCCTGATATCTATTAAGACCACTCACACTTTGCGTAGCAAGAAATAGGAATCGACCAATTTCAGGCTGGGCCGTGGCCGATGTAGTTTAC
The DNA here is from genome assembly GCA_023313725.1 of Lithobius niger. Lineage (NCBI taxonomy): Eukaryota > Metazoa > Arthropoda > Chilopoda > Lithobiomorpha > Lithobiidae > Lithobius > Lithobius niger. Next base: position 45,968 of record JAHWFP010237160.1, read on the forward strand.
AAACTTACATAATTAAATCTTTCTAGGCTGCTAATTACTTAAAGAATAAACATCTGACATAGTTTACAGTTAATAACAGCAACCTCTGCCCGAAAACTGAGCCTTTCTTTTTTGTTAGTTTTGTACAGAATAAAACTAGGAAAGAGTAAAAATGCTAAACCAATACCGTAAAGGTATATAGCTACATTTGCTGTTACTTCTGGCAGATTTTTTTTATTTATATCTAAAAACACATGACAGGAATTAAACTGAACCCTGCAGGGAACAGTTGTATTACATTACACCCCCATTTTTTCTGTAATGGCAATTTGGATGAAGTGCTCACCGTTGCAAATGCGCACACATGTTTTTGGCACGGGTCTACTTAACTATTTTTATCCAGTTACATTAAATGTGTACTTTCCGATACAGTAATGCCATGGATTTTGCACATCTGCCAACATTTCAAAGTGAAATGTAAAACAATCAGATAAATATCTATCCACTGAAACTCTGAAGTCGCTATTAAATAACCGGAACTGGGAAAAAAAAATCAGCCTGCACACGTTGACATGACTGCAAAGCAGTGCAGAAACGACTAAAATAATTACGCAGACCAAAAAATCAACATTTAGACTATAAATATAAACGAAGTTGGAACACGGACAAGCTACTGTTATCCAGAAGGCTCTGTTTGTAGCGAGATGGAAATTCAACACAACTTTCACTTCAGTTGATTCAGCAAGATCTAACAATGTTTCACGATCTGTATTTTTAGTATCTAGAAATGATGAGTGATGATCCTCCAAAAATGAGCAATGTCTCTGCAAGATCCACATGGTTATGATATATGGCGTCGTGAAGAAGAGTAACGTCGTCATCCGATTTAACGGTCACATTGATTTCATGTTGAGTTGGATGGCCTTTTGAAAAATACGAGTCAATAGTTTTGAGCGACTTGAACTTGAGCAATTCGATAACGCACTCCATGTAGCCATGTCCAGCCTGCATTGTCACGAACAATAACATCACTCCCAGGTATCTCTAATGCAAACTAAGTGCAAAGGAGTTTCACCTTTATGGTCGCGTTTCATAATCGAGAATGAGGAGATGTGGCCTTTGGTGACCTACTGGGAGAAGCGTGTGATTTTAAAGGACTTTATAATAATAAAGTAGATTTACGCTGAGTGGGTGGACGACGTGCACCACCTCTTGATACAGCTGTTGATGCTAATCTCATGAAGTGAGAGATCATTTTCTGCATGAAGATAGGACTGATTATCCGCAGAACTGTTGTCGAACGAGTTTGAATCTCCCATTGCACTAAGCAACAATTCTGTAATGACACGTCTGGCCCATCAGATGGCCATGGAATTCTACAAAACAGCAACATGCTTCATGTTCAAATTTTCTTTCAGAATGATTGAGCCTATTGCTCGAGCAAGCGTAAAAAGCCTGGTAATACGGGCTTCAACACGGCTGTATTGAAAAGCTGTTTATTTCAAACAACAGCGGCCAAATTTGGGCGCATCCATCTCTAAAGAGTTAAAATCGTTTGGATCTGGACAAGTAGCCTTTAGAACACATTCTTAGTGTAATCCAAGTGAATGCACTTAACTTCAGCCGCAAGGGCAAGAATGGTTTTCTTCGTCAAATCATCAACAAATATGAGCGTCTTGGAGCTCAAGCCATTCTGACGCCACACACAAACTGATCTGGTCTTCAAAAAAGATCACATTCCAGTTAATAAATAACTTTTGCATTCTGAGTCTGCCTTCTTGGCGCAACATGCAACTACTTCCAAAGGTCATCAAGTAAATTGCTGGTATTCCTAGCAAAGTCCACTCATAAAGCTCTTCAACCTGCCACTTTCTCTCTTGTTAACTGTCCTTAACAAATGCGACCTTCAATATCCATTTACCTGCAGCGCATGCAGCCAAACACTTCTCACTGCAGGTCAGTTTCTCGCATAAGTGGGTTACTGACGGATAATATTTTTTTTGGCTCATGAGTTATTCCTTCCAGTTCTTCTATTTCCTTTCAGAGTAGCTTGTTCTTCATCTTTTTGGCCATAGCTTATGCCGAATACAGTACACATAAATTCTAACTTCTTTGATTTTCTTCCGGACTTGGTCACCGAAGCAGAGTCCTAGGACACAGACGCAGTTGGAGATGGAAGCTAGGTGCTTAATTCATCAACATTTTGCTCAGGGGTTTAAAAAAGGGTGATGTTTTGAAATAAATATGCCCATTAAATTTAGACATGTTCCCCGAACAGGACTGAAAAAAGAAAAAGAGTTTTGGAGAAAAAAATACTGCCAGAAGAAACAGCTGAAGCGCTACTATGACCTAATGGTGACACTGGCTTTGAATTGGTGAAAAAGAAAACAGTTTTAATTTTTATTACAGTGTAAAAAGAAAAACTGAAACCGACCCAAGACCAGTGTACAACCACAACACGCACTTATTTTATCGGCTTATTTCACCTTTCCTTCGATGAAGTGTGACACACTTGATTAAAACCTGCACATTCAATGAATCTGTCATTCTAACAGAATTATACACCGATTGATGGAATTATGATCATCGACGTCGACTTCCCTTACAAATGTTACAAATTCTTTACATCTGCAATTAAAATTTATGAGTGAGAGATGACAATGCTGAAATGATGATTATGTATGCAACTAACACAGTAAGCCAACACACACAGAGCTTACAGTTACAAACAAGAATACATGTAAACTGCTAAGTCATGTGTGGAAAATTAATAAATATATGCTTACATACGTAAATCCTCAATTTCACATTTTTTATACAATACACTGGTATGGCTGGGGTTTCATTTATAAAAAGTATACAAAATAAATCAATTATTATTTTTTGTCACTGAAACTAAGTATTTTTATCTATACATAGTCCAGTGCCTGCAAAAACAAACGCCTACGGCAGCAGCTTGTATTGCTTCTACTACTTTTTTTTTTGTACACTTGGCATAGTATGACGTGCCTTAAATTATCTGAGTATAGCTGCTAACAAGCCAGCTAAGGTAAAAATTCAAGATCCAAATAAACACTGTATACAATATTTAAAAATAATCTGTATAAAACTACTTATAACTGTTTCAAGACAGTAGTTCACTCCACTGTTTACAGCTGAAGAGGAGCGTATCTCCATGATCAGGAACATTCCACTTCCGTCGTTGACGAAACTGTAGTTGAGGCTGGAAAAGAAACAAACGTGATCAGTAACTATCAGCAACTGCAGGATATATATAAAAGGAGTAATTTTACAATAACATAAAGTGCCTATTAAATGCATAGGTGGAGCAAGCATCCACAACCCCCATAAAATGCTCCACAGTAATCAACGTAAAATAGAAGAGCTCGTGCTTTCTTACATCATAGTGTACTGCTGAAAAATATAATAAGTTTGCTGCAGGCTGGAAGTGCGCGTCGGGCCGTGTGGATCACCCTCTCCTGCTTTTTCAGCACGCAATCACCTCCAATATTGTAATTAGAAGGTTTGCGTGGTTAGAAATTAATTTTACCTGTGAATTATGTTGAATTTTGGATGAGTGACGATCTATTAAATTGAATTTGTGAATAAAGGACAAAAAAGACATTGAGTTAATGCTAGATTGAATTCAGTTCATGTATTTGAATGATTGCAGACTTCTCCGTGATGGAGTAGTAAAGACTTTTCTCTGGCAGAAGTAAGGTCAGAAAATGGGTTAGGATTGATTTCATGCCATTGGTGATGGTTAGATATTAGTTTTAACTTACTTTGAATTATGTTAGATATTGGAAGGAGGACGAACCCATAAACTAAATTTGTGAATAAATGAGAATAAAGGCATTGCATTTTCGCTAAACTAAACCCAGATCATGCACGTCAAAGATCAATCACATAGGCCTAATCTTGATCACGAACTTGATCTGTTCATGATACTGAAAGTTTGTATGGTTAGAAATTAATTTTAGCTCTGAATTATGCTGAATTTTGGAGACGACACACAATAACCTAAATTTGTGAATAAATTAAAACAAAAGACACCGAGTTAATGCTAGATTGAATCTAGAGCACGTACGCGAATGATTGCATTATCGTCGACCCCACCCACCCATTTTAGAGAAATTAATTTTACAAGCCCATGGGAATTTAATACACGATGTATGGTACATACTCATTTTCTACTTTAGATTAGGAGTTACACAGAATGAACCAACCGATCGGAAAAATCGGCAACACAAAACCTGCAAAGCCATTTGGTACATGCTCAATAGCACCATCTCACGCAACTTCAGCATAATTTGGCGATCATCGAACACTGTGGGTGGGATTGCAACACCTGGTACGGCGGAGGAGCACACCACAGAGCATAGTCAAAACATGGGGCAACACACCAACAGCCTTCCATACTGCCTCCCATCCAACCAAGCCAGCCGCCCGCCAGCTATTCGTTTCAATAAAGGGTAGTCTCAATATTTGACTCCTGTCTTACCACTTCTCATTTTGGGTTTCACAAAAGAACTCCCTTACGTTAGTCCATCACCATTACCAGCCTTCGCAAGGCCTCCAACCATACCAAACTGGATCACCCAATCCAACCACCACAACACCGGTCACAACATGACATTGCCAACATTCCTTAAACTGCGCACACAGCAAGGCCATACCATACCACAACACCTCGTCACCATCACCGTGCTCGTTCGGCACTTTCCCCAATGCTATCTGAGCCTTCCAAATTCTCCAATTCCTATACTTCCATTTTCCAAAGGCATTCCATTCCATTCCACTAACAAAAAAACAGCCCCTCACTGAATGCCATCTTGTTTACCTCGGATAATGGCCCAGCCTCTACCCAGGCTCCAACCAACATTCTATTCCACTGGCAAACTTAACACAACCAAACAAAAAAGTAGCCACGGTACCGCAGCTTCAAAATGTTTGCATACTGGTGGGACTGGTAGGAAGGGGATCCCATTCATAACAGAGAAGAGGAGTAGGAGAAATAAAAAAAAACTTCAAGGCCTCGCAAAGTTCATAAGAGGTTTCTCAGGCATCACCACATCAATTAATTTATTTAGGGTTTCTAACAAAATGTGTGCAAATTTTTGCTATTCTCTAATTTTTTTACTAATTTTGTTGTTTCAATTAACAATTTTAATAGTCTCAACAAGACCTTTTCACTGTCCCAAAAACCGATTAAGAGACTAAAGGACTAAGAAGTTAATTATTGAAAACTGATTACGTAGTGCATGCGTAAAAATGGTGTATGCAGAAAAAAGAACTCACCTTCGTCATTTTTGAGGTCTTTATACCCAAAAAACGATAATTTTAAAATGTAAAATTAGTTTTTACTAGCCTAAAATACTTACCTTCCTTAATAATGCTTAAAATCACTATTTTACGCTATCACTGCTCAAACTACAAAAAAATTCTTATTTTTCTTGTTCCCTCTAAAACTTCTCTCCATCTCCGCCAGGGGCACTGCTCCTCCTAGCCAAGGAGGGCGCCATCTTGTCTAGTCCCGTCATCACATTTTGAACTCTCCGGTTCCGTGAATGCGGGGAGGCGGGCGGGTCCATACGGAAGGTAAGTATTTTAGGCTAGTAAAAACTAATTTTACATTTTAAAATTATCGTTTCTTACTACCTGCAAATACTTACCTTCCTTAATAATATTGAAATCGTCATTCAGGCGGTGGGCTAAGGAACCCACTGAACCCAGGAGAGTCACCACTAACATAACCTAAGGATATCGAACCATTACTCACCTCTATCTAGTAATGACTTTGGCATCCTTGGCTGCTTTCGTCTGTCTCCCTCCATGATCCCCAGTCTGTTCTCTCGGTGATCTGTTAGGATGACTTCTTCCTCTGCTTCTCTCAGGGATGTAGCCGGACCTGGCTTTCCCGTACGAGACCACCCTCACAAGTGTATGGCTAGTCCACCTGTGAGAGGTGTTTTTCTCCGGTCTGTGGCTTTTCACCGGTGTGAGGCTTTTCACTCGTGTGAGGCTTTACACTGGTGTGAGGCTTTTACACCCTTGTGACTGTCTATCCGTCCAGGTCTACCTACAACTTCTGACCTGCCACCACATGACCTTGGACCACCGACTTTCCTTCTGCCCCGCTCGTGTCTCTGAGATAGTGCCTGATGAAGGTGTTACTATGATTCCACGAGCAGGCTGTCACCACCTTGTCCAGTGGTGTGCCACAACCGAAAGCCCAGAATGCTGCCAGTGCTCGGAGTTCATGTGCTCTTACTGTCGCTGGGAGGTCAATGTGGTTTGGGCCGTTTTCGTATGCACGTTTGATAACGGCGCAAATCCATTTCCCCATTCGGAACGGGGTGACCCCTCTACTAAGCACTTCGCCACTGATTGTATCTACATCTAGAAACAGGGGCGTAGGCTTGGAGTCTCCTGTCGCTTCCCTTTTCACTGTTCCGACTTGTTTGGTTCTTTCCAGGTAGAATCTTAACGCTCTGACAGGGCACTGGAGTCTCTCCTGGTCCTCTGTCTCTACCTTTTTCTTCTTAAGGGAACGGATCTTGACCGGCACCGGTTGTGCATCCGCCTTACAATTCTTCGCTCTGAAATGTGCCGGGAATGTCAGGTCTATTTCCGACCAACCTTTGGACGCGCGCAGGTGGCCCTGATCTCTGGCGAACGCGGCCAACTCGCTTTGTCGGGCTGCTGACGCCAGGGCCACCAGGAAAATCGTCTGCTGGGTAACGTGCAAGATAGATGCTGTTCTCGCCGGTTCATAGGGGGCCCCTGACAGGCTCTGTAGCACCAAAGGCAAGTTCCATTTGCCACAGGGTCATCTTCTTCGGTCTTGCCTTCTCGAATGCTGCCATAAGCTTTGTTATTACAGTGTTTTCGACCGTCAGCGTCTCCCTGACACAAGTCAACACCGAATTAATGGCCGAGCGATAGCCTTTCATTGCGCTTGGGGATAACTTCTTCTCAAAGAGTTCTTCAAAGAATGCCGTCAGTGCGGGGACAGACGGTTTACATGGATCACACTTGTTGTCTCCGCACCACTGGAACCATTTCTTCCACTTCGCATCATAATAGCGTTGCGACGACTCCCGCAGACATCCCGTTATCCGTGAAGCTACTTCGTTCTTGAAGCCTCCCCGCACCAAATTTTTCTTCAAAGTCTCCATCCGTGAAGCCTCAGAATGGAAGGGTTTGGGTGAAGTGTCTTCCCTCGGTGTTGGGACAGCAGGTTTGGAGTGATGGGGAGCTCCACCGCCTCCTCCTTCTTTAGTTCCATCAAGTCTGGGAACCAGTGAGCCGCCGGCCACCACAGTGCTACCAGGATGAAGCTCCCCCTCGATGTCCTTATTTTGTTCAGGACCTTCTGCAGGAGACAGAACGGGGCAAACAAGTACGCATTCATGCCCTCCCAGCTGACCGCTAACACATCTGTTGCCCAAGCTCTGGGGTCCGGGAAAGGCGAGATGAAGCATGGGAGCTGAGTGTTGTGAAGCGTAGCAAACAGATCTACAGATGGGCACCCCCAGCGAAGAAACAAGGCACGGCACACCTGCGGGTCCAACCTCCATTCGGTGGTCGGGACTTGTGAGCCTCTGGACAGCTCGTCTGCCCACACATTCAAATTCCCCGCAATGTGGCGTGGGATCGGTGTGATGTTTAGCTCCAGACATACCTTGAACAGTTTCGACGTCTCTTCCATGAGGGACTGGGAATGAGTGCCTCCTCCTTTCTTGACATACGCCACAGCCGTGGCATTGTCGCACATGATTCCCACTGTCTGGGATCGAAGGGTCTCTCCCCAAGCCAGAATCGCCTTCCAAACTGCCCGCAATTCCAAGACGTTGATGTGTAGCAACTTCTCCTCGTCTTCCCAGGTTCCCGACGTTGCTTCTCCGTCCAAGGTGGGCTTCCCATCCCATCATGGAAGCATCCGTGAACAGCAGGCTGGTAGGTGTCTCCTCTTGGATTGGCACTCCTACCGCCAAGTGTGTCCTTACCGCCCACCATTGTAGGCAACCTCTCGGGAAATCCTGGAGGTCGATGACGTCTTTCCAACTCGTCCTCGGTTGCCAGGCCACTTTCCTGAACCAATGTATTGGTTTTACCCTCCATTGTCCGAGGGGCACCAATCTGGCGTTGGAATCCAGGATCCCTATAATGGAGGCTAAGTCCTTTGCCGACACAGATGTGCTCCTGCACAGCTTGGTGACGGCTGCCTTGGTTTTCACGATCCGTTCTTCCGTCGGCCTTACCAACATGGTGTGGGTGTTGAAGGTTGCTCCCAGAAAAACAAAGATCGACTCCGGCTTCAGCCGGGACTTCTTCAGGTTGATTCCCAGTCCTAGATGTGCGAAAAAAGACCTGCACAAGTCCGTCTGATGGTTGAGGGTCCTCTCTTCCTTGCTGCGGATCAACCAATCGTCGAGATAGGCGTGGGCTTTTATGCCGTGAAGGTGTAACCCCGCCAATACGGGTTTCAAGATCCAGGTGAACACGTACGGAGCCGTGGCCAACCCGAAAGGCATCGCCGTGAACTGGAAGGATTTCCCCTCCACCACCAGCCTGAAGAAACGGCGAACCGATGGATGTAGTGTTACATGTAGGTAGGCATCTTCCAGGTTGATGGAGGTTGTATACTCTTCGTGTCGGAGTGAGTCCCGAATGGAGTCTATGGAACTCCATCTGGAAATGTTCCTTCACTAAAACCTGGTTGAGCGTTCAAAGGTTGAAGATTACCCTCGAGCCTCCCCCTTTATTCGGGATCACCCTGGCTGGGCTCCAAAATCCCAGAGTGTTGTCGGCCTCCTCGAGTGCTCCTTTCGCAACCAGTGTCTCCAATTCCCGTCTCAAGTCTGGGGTTGTTAAAGACCGTACCAGCCAGTCTGGTGGGCAGTCGGTAGTCGCAGGTCTTGCGAAGAAAGGTGGACTGTAGCCTTCTTCTAGTATTTGCAGCACAAAGGGGTCTGACGTGATCTTTTTCCAATTTTTCAGGTGTCTTGGCAGCCTGCCCCCCACCTGTCGGTGAATGGGGGGGGTGTCCTTTCCATGGCCAGTCACTTACGAGGGGCCCTCCTGCCTCCCCCCCTGAAGGAGCCCCAGCCATGCTGGAAATTTCCGGATCCTCGGCCGCGTGGGAAGGAGGCTGGAGAGTTCCGAAAGGGCGAAGGGTCTCGTGGCTTGCTTGTCTGTTTTGTAGAACCTCCTCTGCCCCCATAGGGATCTTTTCAATGACCTGACGAAGGGGTCGGCAGTTTTGCATAATTGGAGTTACCCTTGGTAGTACCCCTGTTGGTGTTCACAGTGGTCGGGGGTCTCACTTTCTCCTTAAGCTCAGGGGCTAATTCCAGCAGTTGACCATTGAATAGTTCATTGGAGTTGTGCACCGGTAGTAGTCTTAGCTTCCCCGCCACGTCTGCCGGGATGCCGTTCGCCGTTTCCAAAAGTGCGTCCCGCCTGCGAAAGATGTTATTTAACAGAAGCCTTCACTGCCAAGTGACACTGTCCTTGTGGAACGAAGATGCTCGCTTAAGTAAGTGCATGCATTCCCGGATAGTTTGGTTTTCCCGCAACTCCGGGTTCACAAGGGCCATTGCTTTTAGTGCCGCCGTTGACGACGAGTAAACGAGTTCTGCTTGCGAGCTAGCCCTCATACTGGCCCGCAACATGGCATCATCCTCCTCAAAAAGAAAAGTCGGGGTAGAGATAGATTTCGGCATTTTTAGAACCGAGTCCAACTCCGGATTGCACTGCTTCGCTACATATTCCGCTTCCCGAAAGGTGCGGAATCTCTTCCTGTTAGGGGCACCTTTACCAGTAGTCTTAAAAAACATGCGAGTTTTCGAGGGGTCATGTGGTGGCAAGGATTTTGAAGCCGAAATAGATTCCTCATTTTTTCTCGTTAGGGATTCCGCGTTTAGAAGCTGACGAAACAACACTTTAGATTGAGGAAGATTCGGTGGCGGTGGTTTCCGGCTACCCTCGTTAGCAAGCGTGTCCATAGGCGGGTCCTCCGGGTCCTCACACACCACTGGTTCTTCCATGCAAAACCTCGTCTGTCGAAGGTGCTTCACAGCGATACAAGTGAACTCCGCCCAAGGTATAAAGCCAGGGCCTTCGTTGAACGGATCTTCCATGGTACCCTTCTCCTCCTCACCATCCGAAAGTTCGTCACTGTAATCGTCCGACTTTCTCCTCAATTTTCCACTGGGCTCATCCAAATTCCCAGTTGAATCTAACTTTCTCTTCCTAACACTAGTTGTTGTGCACCAAACTTCTTTATTTGAAGACGACAACGCACTATTATCCACTGGCGACTGGCTTGAGACCCGCGGCGACAGGGCGGCGACATGCGGCGACTGAGCGGTGACAGGCCCTTTTCCGTTCACTCTGCGACTCCCTTGTCGCTACCGACTCGTCAATTCCTACCAGCGACGTACCAACTGACGGATTATTAACGTTCAGCACTAATTTTTGCAGCCGCTCCTACCTCCGGACTTCGAGCTGCCCTTGTCGCCAGTCGCCGATTTTTCCCGCTCGATCCTTTGTGACACGTCTTTCACTCGAGTATGAACAAAGGGCGACTCGCCTGTCTCTGTAGCACTTTTTTCCGCCACCGTGGCCAGTCTTAAGTTGGCTAAGTCTTCCTGGTGTAAGGACAGGTTGCTAGGTTCACTAACGCTATGTTTTATAGCCGGTTGCACGATTGCCAGTATGTCCGCCATAAACTTGTCAAATTTCCGATCGATAGCACCAACCGCCGACGACAATTTTCCATCAATTCTCGTAACCATCCCCGTGACTTTTTCATCAAACACTACGTTCACCGTTGCTTGCATAGTTTTTAATAGGTCAGCCTCCAACCATGCAGCATCTTCTTGATAAATAATATCGTCGATCGGTGGTTCTGTGGGTCCGTCTTCCCCCGGCGCCAACACACTCTCCTTGATGACGGCAAACTCGTTCTCGTTCGCGGCCGGCGCTATCTTGCCTTGGTCCAAAAAAATTAAGGGCAACTCCGGGTCTTAGCTCATAATTGCCAAACGATCGTCGATGGACGGTAGCAAGGCCAATCTTCTCGCTTCTTCTTCCTTGGCCCTTTGATCCTTCCGTTGATCCGACTTCTTCCAAGTGGCCAAAACTTCCTTTACCGTGGTTCAGTGATGCAAATCACAAAGGTCACACACCTTTGAGACGAAATCGCACGGCCTACACACGCGGCACAACGGGTGAAAATCCCGGGGTTGTTTTTTACAACTACACTTGTCAAATTGTCCCGACTTGAATTTAGCACGAAGTAGGGCTTCTGTTTCTTTCACTGTGGCCATTTTACGGACGATCTTCGTAATTAAAAATCACCAAACACGTTCAAACTAAGAGCCAGCGATGCTAGGCACGACCATCCATGATGCGTGCTCAAAATGTGATGACGGGACTAGACAAGATGGCGCCCTCCTTGGCTAGGAGGAGCAGCGCCCCTGGCGGAGATGGAGAGAAGTTTTAGAGGAACAAGAAAAATAGGAATTTTTTTGTAGTTTGAGCAGTGATAGCGTAAAATAGTGATTTTAAGCATTATTAAGGAAGGTAAGTATTTGCAGGTAGTAAGAAACATTTTTGATTTTGCTAGGCCCAAAATGGTTTACAGTATATTGCGGGTGTTGAGAATTTTCCCAACGCCTGTGTAACGAAACCAAAACTGCCCCAGAATATTAACAACGTTCAAAACGGTGTTTGTTTCCTTTGCCGATTTCTGCTAAACCTATTAAGAAAGTTGGAGACAAAAAACACTGCAAGGTGTTTTTGGTCCACTGAAACCCAAGTTTTGCCCCAACACTTTTCAAAATTCAACCTGCCCCATTGTAAACCAAGTTACTCTGTTACGGAATTTTCTCGACCCCCGGTATATTGAGATGATAAAATCTGCTGACGGAAGGTAAAATAGTTTATCGGTTTGTTATGGAAAAAATTAACCGATTATTGATCCAAACTGGTCACCATAAAATAGGCAAAGATCGTTTCGGAATAGCCTTCAGAAACATCAAATAAAATTCGTGACTCACCATCCTTTTCTTTTCTTCTAAGTTTCTTACGCCGCCGATCAATACAAGCTACTTCTGCTTTTAAAGCCATGTATGTTTTTCGCAGCTCAGTCAGTTTTTCTTGAATGATTGCTATCCTTTCGGATCCTTCTAAATAATCATCTAAAGCAAAAAAAAAAAAAAATATTAGACTCGAACACCAACATGTAACCAACAAATCAGTTACGCCAAGTGAAGGAGACATCATCGGATATCTTACCCACACAATATGTATGTACTGTAGTTACAAGACGACCATGACACCATGTCTTTATAAGAAAAAGTTTTTAAGAATTTTGAATAAAAATAATGAGGTAACAGCACGGAACAGGTTAAATCAAAGGTGTGATGGGGAGAGCATGGCATCTTGACTACATAAAAGTCAGAATTAGTGACATCCAAACGTATTCTCAAAGATAACGTGCAAATTTTGTCAATACTAATCTAGTACGAATAGGTGTGTGAGTAAAGTAGAATTTTGACTTGAGCTGAAATTTTACTCGACCCACTGTTCAAAAACTCAGTGTTTCGGGCATTTAGAGTTTGCCGTGTGAAGTGTTACAGAACTAATCTTGCTGATCCCAGATTCTTACACGTTTACTAGTAACAGTTTTTTTTTTTATTTAATTTGGGAGCAGCCGATAGTAGCCACAAGAAGGCAGCCACGGTGGTGTGCGGTTTTAAAGTACAATTTTGGAAACTTTATTTTATAAACTTTTCATGTAACTTTTTAAAAAGGAATTATACCAAAAACTGAAGATTCTTATATCTCTTAATACTTCACTATAGTCTGACTGACTGATGTTTACAAATCTTGCCGAAAACTACTTTACCTAGCTCAACATAGAAGTTGAATTTGGAAGGTCTAGGAGAACGCGGTGCAAGCCCATGCAACAGTCCTTCCCTGTCGCTGCCAGCATAACTGCTGCTACTACTGCTTCCACCACAAATGGAAACTTGGCTAAGTTGGTGGAAGGCAGATGTGTGAGATTGATCTATGTGAAGCGCCTCGTCACTGTCACTAGCTGCTGTTGCTGCTGCAAAGAAAAATTATGTAAACTAGATGAAAATTTACACGAGCTACCATATATGAATTGTTTTATACCGTAAATCATGTATTAAATATCCAGGCGAAGCTAACATTCCCCCCCGACCCCAAAAAAGACAATGCTTGAAGGACAAAATCATGAAATAGAGGAGTTACGGTCACCCCTTTAATCGCCGTTTTTTTTGCTGCAACAGCTTCATACTGTTAATGGAAAGATACTCGGGGGAAAACTAATGCCTGCATTGCTTGCGATGCTTAGTGGTACCTTCTCTCTCTTTTGGGTAATGGTGGTCTCTTCCTGTCTACTTGCATGTGCAGTCCAAGGGGCCTCTCGCCCCAACCCCCAACTTCGCTTTACAGCAATTATTAAAAGGATGGAAAGATTGGTCGTTCCGACAACCGTTCAAAAAGGTTTTAACCACCAAATTTTGTGTGACAGCTACCCAGTAGTAAAGTTAGAAAATGTGTTGAGCTTTATTGAATATGCCCCCTCCCCCCAATTTTTGTCAAGTTAACTGCATAAGCCTGGGGGGTAGGGGTGTTAATACACGATTTACGGTAATTTATTCTATTACAACTACAGAATTATGCTAGCATTTCAAATTAAAACAATAAAAAACTTACACTATTAATCAAGTATAAGTTATAAATGGCAAAAAATAAAACAAAAAATCAGAATGAATAACGCAACCCGGGCCATAATATTAGCCTCGGACAGTGTGGACTGGTAAATCAAAAGCGAGGTAAAAAAAAATCACAGTAAATCTTTACTGCGGTCTAGTAAAAGGCAAGTGACTGCTAACCCCCTGCCAAAAAATAATACTCCATCCAATTTTCTTAAAAGCAATACACATGAAAAGTACTGAAAAAAACCATTCGACCCCCACCCCATCCTGGAAGACTTCACTTTTCTCTCGTTAAAACCAAGGTGATAAGTAACTGGATAGTTTCAAGCAACCTCATTTTTTTAGTGACGTGAAGGTGCGAAGGATTGCAAAGGTACTACTCATCCCGTAATGGTGTCTACCTGTCGCCACACTAAGTTTAGAATCCGTTGTCCGATTCATTTGAAATTTTGCTCATACATTCTATGGTTTATTCACAGATTCACGTTCGGATCAAGGGGGTTTGGAAGTATTGAATTTCAAAGACCAAAAGTAATTCTTCTGCATCAAGAGACGAATTTTGTAGCATGCCACCATCCATTAGTTAAAAAAGCTAACGCTGCATCGAACGAATCCCGCAACCGACTAGGGTGCATATGGGACTTGGCATGGTTGGTAATTATTTTTGCGGTAGGCGAAGGTAAGTTTGGTCGGATTAGCTTTCTGATTCTTGTGTACGGAATACTAACTAACAAAGCAGCCGGTTCTGAACGATCGAGCGCATATCCTGTTTAGTGATGGGTGAATTTTAGGGATCTGCAATTCCGGCAACCGATTTTTACCGATCATGCTATGGTTGGTAAAATTGGATTGGTACAGCCTTATGATGCCAAAAAGTTTACTGATGTTGAATAATAGATGGCTCGACACCACAGATACACAAATTCACTGAACACATCAAGTAGTCTTCAATGATTTTTTTCTTTTGGCTTTGGAACCTGGCACTCTCTTTCGCCTGTTTTTTTATGAAACAAGTCGTAGCCCATCAATCAGTTTCTTTATTCGAGCCCAGTGCCCTTCACGACCCTCAAAAAAATGTGGAAAATTTACATTACTGAATAGAGTTTGCTGCCTGAAAAAAAATTAACAAAATTTTATATCTTTTGCCCTCCCAAACAAAATTTCTGGGGGTACCACTGGGGAATTATCTGGTGTCTTTGGATGTTCTTGATGTGGCTTATTTGTATTAACTACAAAGAAGGTGTTACAACAATGAAAAAAACATACATGCCAAATCTACCATATCCTGGTATCTAGGATACCCAACAAAATAGTTATCTGACAAATGGTTTAATTTTTGGTACGCGTATGCTTTAGGACACACTTTTTAGCAGACAATTTTACATTCTGAATACCAGACCTTTTGGTAGATTTAGCATGTATGGACAAGTTCACAAAAGTTCGAAGTTCGCTACTTCCAAGATCACATAAGCACTAGGAATCACAAATATGACGCGACATCTCGAAGCCGCGTGAAATACGGCACGAATTAATGTAAGGAGACAATGCAAAAACACATTTGGCCTGACAAAAAAGATGGCCACCAATCAACAGCAGTGCGGAACTTTATGTGTCTGGATCTGGACGCGTTGGTATTACAGATACGGGATTTTAAACTTTGTCAGAAACGTCCGCATTAAGCACACAATGGTGCAACTTTATTGGTGAAGGTATCGGGATGTGGAAATGTGGTGAGATTTTAACCAGTAGTACAATATTAAGATACCAAAACTTATTGTTTTATTGGATTTAAATACTAGTCACAGTAAAACTCAACAATTAGTTGACATTCATTTAAAAGTAACTACTATTCGGCTAGTTTCAAAAATGCAGTACTGTCCATCCCCTGTATGAAATGGGCCAAGAAAAATTCAATTGGTGAAATTTGTCAAAGAAAAAAGTACTTTGAATGAAAAATTTCACCACTTGATTTTTTCTTGGCCTATTTCATACAGGCCATGAACTGCATGAACTGCATGATTTAAACTAGCCAATAGTGGTTACTTATAAAAGAATTTCAACTATATTCCTTAGACAAATCCATTGTTACAAAAAGAAGAATAAAAAAGGAGATGGCAAAAGTGCTTATACCATATGCATGTGGTCCTCATTGTGGATTCCGAACAATGAACCATTGTTACAAAGCCATTGTTGGTAGAACCCACTAGTGAGACAGACGACATTTTTGCAAGATTGGTCAAGGCTTTGTTTATTGCTGCTAGTTTTACAGCGGTAATTTCTCTGGGGGGCCGCCCCCCCTCCAACGGAAATTGGTACAGGCATTCTTGCCCACTCCAGCTGCAAGGAAACACTGGCATTGGGGTCAACAGCATTTCAGCTGTTCATTTTTTTAGTCAAGCGTATCATTGGTGATATTCTTTATTATGCAAAAACTAATTGACCAGAAACTAATTTAGAATCTTTAGGAAAACGAGAACTGACAATGTTACAAAGAAATGTATTCTTTTTTCATTTGGTATCTAACTCATTCGGCAATATCCTAGTGGGAACTAAACAAGATAAATTTTCAATTTGTTTTTTATCATTAAATTCAAAGGGCAACAAACATAGATTTCCGCACTGTTTTGATTTATCATTGTGAGTTTGTGACTAAATCTACAGGCAGTTTTTTGGGCTGATTGTTTTACGTTCCATTAAATCATTACAATTGTATTCTTCAACTGCATTACAAAATAGCGAGATAGTAATAAGTCTTATTAAAGTTTTCATAAGTGACTGCCTTACTCATACTAATCATAAATTAGAAGACAAAAACGAACTCGTTAGATCCATAATGCAAGGTTTGACTGATTCGAAGTCAAAACAGCAAAGAAACACAACTTTCCTGTAAGGTTTCAGATACTGCAGTGTTGCTGGAACGTTTAGTCCACGTGGAATTTTACTGTTGTATTCAAATGTTTTTTTACATCTTTACTTTTGCACACGATTGATCAGCTAATGATTGATGCATTCCACTTGACTAAACGACATCGCTGGAAAATGTTTAAAAACTAATCGTCTTAGTGTGCTTAACACTGCTCTACAGGTAATGTGGGTTCGTACGAGTCCTTGAAAACCTGAAAATGTTCTGGAAAGTAATAATGAAATTTCTTGCCTGGAAAAGTGCTTGAAAATCATGAAAAATGATGTATCATCAGTAGGGCGATTAACGTAGAGTATACGGCGTGACTAATGAACACTGAAAAACTTAGCCAAGAAAGTAGTTGGCTTCCTTTGTTTGGACATGAAAAGTTTTGAAATTTGGACACTGGTTTCAACTGTATTTACGCGTACAATGGTTGTATGCAGCAGTAAGGTTTCTCGTGGACTAAGAGTACAGCAACACTGCAGTATTTGAAACCTTACAGGAAAGTTTGTGTTCCTTTGCTGTTTTGACTTCGGATCGTGTTCGTTTTCTCATTAGTGCTACTTTGGCGTATACCGTGCAATTTAGATTAGCTTGTTTTAATGTTTTGTACCATCAATAACGGTTTGCACAAGCCAATGGAAACCAATCCTTTAACATTCAGTCTACGTCTTGCAGCTGGCGTTTGCTAATTGTCATTGTTGATTGAATAATAACAATGTTTAAAACAATGTAAAACAACGGGTTGTGTTGATTTTACATGTGCACTTTGGGCTTCTCCTGTTCAACATATAAAACAATGTACAACAATTAATCTGGTCGTTTAGCGCTCCCTAACTCCTGGACGACTTGGCCAATTAGAAAAGACCTAATGGAAAAGGCACATCTACAAAGCAATACCTGTAAATGAGCTAAGAACCAGCTTTACAAAACAAATAGTTTGATCTGTAGAAAGCGTAGCAGAAACGTGTCATGCCAGGAAAAGGAAGACACCAAAAATGAAAATCACAATTCCAGCTCAAGTCCAGATGTCCGATGAGTCAAACCGGAAATTAATAAAAGTTCGGACACGTGTTCACCGAGCCCAATAAAGCTTGTATAGTAAATCTGAGATGAAAATTGTTTAAGACAGCATATAAATTAAGCATAGAAATTTTAGCTTTAAAATGGGAGGTTGAGGTCAAACCTTACAGTAAAAGATACCGCCTGTACTAAATCTGATGTAAACCTGTTTTCTTTGCCTTTTGGACTTATCCGTTAGGTTTTCTGAGCTGGAACTGAACCCTTGAACTTTGATACCAAATATTGAGGGTTCAATTCCACCTTAGGCAGCCAGACATTCAAGGCCAAAAGTCAGGGAAATAGGTTTGCATATGTTATTTATTTATCATTAAGGTCACTTAAAAAAACGGGGTTTTACCCCTAAAAATAGTTTTTACTTAGCCTAAAATACTTACCTGTATTTTATATATGCTTTCCAGTTTTGGAAATGCTACCCGTCCCAAACATGAAATTTCTACTCTCCTGGTCCTTGCAATGGCACTCCCCGGGGCTCATGACCACCGCTAGGCGGCGCCCCATTCCCGCTCATTATCACAGTTTGTCTCCCCGTTCTAGACGGTTCGACGCGGGAGGAGGGTGGGTTCCTACAGGTAAGTATTTTAGGCTAAGTAAAAACTATTTTTAGGGGTAAAACCCCGTTTTTACTGCTAGCCTAAAATACTTACCTGTATTTTATATATGCTGACTTTGTCCTACCTAAATAGGTGGCGTCGAACCCACGCCTTTGCAAGACCATCCTACCGAAATCACACAAAGTGGAACATGTGTGAACGCAGTAAGCAACTGTAGACCCTTCAGGTCCGGTAGATAACCTACAACCCTTACCTTAATACTTCACTACTTTACCTGCCGCGGTGAATTGATACCCTCTGTTACCTGATGAGGGGGTTCCCACACGCTGTAGATGGTGGGCGATGAAGGTATTGCGGTTCCTCCAGCGACCAATTTCGATATTTTCCTCCAACGGCGTTCCAGCTGTTAGCGCCCAAGATGTTACCCTGGTATGAACCCCGTGCATGTAACACCGCCCCCTGGCAGGAGTGTCCGAGCGACGTGCTCCTGTGAAAGCTCTGCCTATCGCTTTACCTTAGAGCCCTGGTGATGCAGGGTCGCGCGTAAAGTACCCACCATCCTTCGTGAGCTTTACGAACAGCGGGACTCGTGGCCTATCTCCACGGTACGAAATCCCTACAGCTTTAGTTTCCTCACATAACCTTTTGGGTCAAGTGAGGAAGGCCCTCACCGCTCGGGGGGCAGAGAACCTATCCGAGCATCCTGGTTCCAATGAAGGGGTTAAAGTTGACACCACAACTGTCGTCGGTGTCTCATCTGTCTCAAGGGTAAAAGTGAGGTTTCTGGGGAAGGCATCGTGCCACCGCTCAAACAGGGGAGGGGGGGGGGGGGAGACCAGAATATGCAGAATGCATGGAGGGTCCCCCTAAGGGCACAGTATTCGCCCTATAGGGCATAGTACACCGAAGGACTGGGTAACTCGTGACCACACTGTGCTTACATATGTCTCCTTGCTTCCCCCCGACTGCCAACCCTGAATAGATGGCAGCCCTGCACCCTTGATAGCACACGGTGTCAAACCCTGGTCAAATAGAGAACTAACAACTCGTAAAGTTCCCATGGTTAAGGTTGTGATGCACTAACCGTCTTAACACTGCACCACTCCAACTACCCTCTCCACATTCCTTCATAGATCTGTAAGGAAGAGTCGCGGTGACACTTTCCCACCACGTTGGAGACTCCCTTGGATGATCCTCCTTTAACACGCTCACTTTTCACAACCTGCCGGTGTGATGGTGTGGGGCGTAAGGTTTGGGTGGAGTGTGCTGCCCAGATGCCGGTAAGGGAAGTCGACCTGGTCCGCCGACTTCAGTGTCCATAGTTCTGCCAGTTGTAAACGAATGACCCCGCCCCTTGGCCACCAAAAATTGCCCACTGGCTGTCCCACGATACTAGCAAGCCCCACGGAATGTGCGGTTGCAAGGTTGAGCTGGGATTGTCCGCACTCGGCTTTGACCCGGACTGAGAAGTTAGCCGAGACCCGGACTGTGTGCAGACCGACATCGGCTGTCCGCTGCTCCATGCCTTAGACCAGGACTGGGATACGATCGTGTCCGGGCATGCCTGTCCGTTCTTGTCTCCCTCCTGGCCACTACTGAAAGCTAAGGATTCCAGTCCGGACTTGGTCCGGCCGGTCTCCATCGATACCTGGTCGGAGATTTGAGGGGCAGGCCCCAAAACCACACTGTTAGGATCGTGCCCAATGTTCATCTCCTATGTATAGGCGATGACTCGTCATCACCATACCCTGTCATATCCACACTGCCGTCCCGTCTAGGTGAGCCCGGTAAGGTAACATTGTCCTGTAGATTCACCAGTCCGTTCCCCGAGCTGGTGTCGACGAGGCAGCCCCCAGAGCCGACGTATCTCATCGTCCTCCAAATCTACTGATGTGGCGAAGTTTTCCCCCGTTGGGTAACTTCACGGGTATAACCGCCACTGGAACCATCCACTGACCTTGCCCAGATTTATCTTTCGTCTGGGAAGGCAGCGATAATGTGACAGCGACTAGTATACATAAACTCCAACTACAATGCACCAGAACGAACGAACTGCTATGGTCATGGCTGCCAACCCCTCTCCAATCCTGTCGCATTGTCATTCAAGGGTACAGCGTGTCAAGCTATCCCTTGAATCCATACAAGCAAAATCTACAAAGTGTCTAATATTTGGCTTGTTAAATTGTCTGAACAGAATCTAAAAATGCCTGATGAAATGCGTGTTTTTAGGTGAAAATCAGACAAAATACACGATTTCACACATTTTGTCGGATAACTGACTTTTTCGTGTATCCTAGATACGGTAGACTTAGCATGGATGCTTGAATCACTATCACATTTCCCCCGAATTCATAAACACGTAGTCATAAAACACCCTACCAAGTCTAGGCAATGTTAGAACATGTCCCTCGCCGATCATGAAAACACTGCAGAATTCCATCATCCAATAATGGTAGCCTAGTGGTAAATACCATGTCAATTCACCCATGCACAGGCAATGCTGCTATAAAAGCCACCGTAAACGAACTTCCCAAATAAACTTTACGCTACATCACAGATCTTATTTTTACCCTATTACCAAATTTCTGAGTCGTTAGGCTAATATTTCAATAAAACCGTAAAATGTCAGTTCCAGGTTGACACCAAGTAAAGTGTAACTGTCTTCGGCCTGTCAGCCACCAGGGCCGTAAGCCAATTGCTCGCCAGCTGGTAACCCATACATGGTTCGTCCAAAATTCAATCAAGAAAGTGATACTTGAAAGTGAGTAGCAAGTGCAATAATTCCAAACTATTAAAACCTCATAAGATACAGGCTAAAATTACCAAAAAGTTGGCAAGATTATGAGGTTTATAATTAAATGCCGACCAAGTCGCTTTGCGAATTATAAATCATTTATTATAAAATAAATGAAATCTTGAAACTAAGTGGTAAGCACCTAGCAGTGTTCAACAATTATTCATCGCCAAAAACATACTCCTTTAGGAGGAAGTTTTATCCGCAACACGAATAACCAAAATCTATACCATTTAATTGCCAAATTTTACTCGTTAACATTAAGAATATCCACAGCAGTGAATGCGACTGGCGACACCACACATTCCAAGCATCGAATCACCAACAGTCATAACCCAAGTTACATGGAACATATGCTGTGGCCAAGCGACTATCAATTGCAGAGAACTAATTGACTTCCACTAAGCTTAACATGAAGCTTATAAATATATAACTTTCATCATTGGGGTATGACAAAAGTGTATAATTAACGATCTACCTTGAATGTGTGGAAATGACAAAGCGTTACTTCAGTAGGCTTTGACAAAAAACTCAAGACTCAAACCTTACTCAAGATTGTCTTACCAATACTACATTAATAATGGAAGATTAAATTAATCTCAATTTTAAGATTAACACGCAATCAAAATTAATACATTATATATAAAATACCACGCATGATATGGCGTGCCCGCGGTTAAAAACTGCGACACCCATGTGCACCAGCGGTCTGTGACTGCTACATGTGCCATTTCGTCTAGCGCTCGGGATGTAATCAACTACCGCCTGGATATACCAGTGGTTGACGATTTTTTGGCGCTATGGGATCCATCAACTGCCCTCGCGCAGAAAAGACTGGGAGAGCAGCGATAATGTGACTACGACTTAAGTTAAACTTCTACAACAACACACCAAGAACAGTAACAAGCAAGTTTGAGAGCATCTACCATCTCTCCATCCCTGTCGTATTGTGATTCAAGGGTACTGCGCATCAGGCCAGCCCTCGAATCACTGTCACATTTCCCAAGGTGTTAGACTAACACCAACCATCAAACACAACTAGCAATGTTTCAATGATAAACCAATTTGGAAACAATACTCGTAACCAACCATACACTAGACTCTTACTGTAACACACTATGGTCAAAATAGAGGGCTGGGGTGGGGTTGCCATCCCCCCCCTCTCTCTTACCTGGACGTCGTGGTGAGGGCCTGCATGCCCTAATCATACCTACCCCGGACGTCACCGTACAACAATATACACCACTTTATCGGAACAAACTATTACAAACCGATAAAGCTGACCGACTTGTCCCAACTTTCACTTGGGAACATGGACAGGTAGCACAACCTGCCATTCTAGAGAATACACACATGATAATCTGTGAGCACATGTAGATGTAATACTGACTGGCCAACTGCAAGTCATTCCCGACTGGAGTGGAAAGGCCCGAGAGGTAGGAGGTGATGCAACTAAGCACGTCCCCCAAACAGTGCATCCCTTTCACGAAGGCAGCCATTCCCGTGAAGCTTTCGGAAACACCACACTCATAACCTAACCGTCTGGTCCGGGCCCGACCCTTTGCGTGTGTCCATATTATATGGCATGGATCCAATAATGTTGAAATTTTTTTTTTTTTTTTTTTTTTTTTTTTTTTTTGTACTTGGCTCCAGCCACATTCCATTGGAAAACGGCTGTTTGTTTCACAAATAAAAAAAAAAAATAAAAAACTGTATTAACTCGATCGGCCCGTGTCATACAGAGACGATAAGCTACCAGAAAATAGTTAAAATAAGAAAACTACTTCCCCACGCACAGACACATCGCGGTTTCGTCACACAAAATTAACGCTCCACCGTCTGTCTGATCGGCCGATCGTGTTCACGAACGGCAGACGCACACTGTAAGCGTCACACATCACGATTCCATCGACCCACACACTGAACGAAATGCCGTTAATAAACACGAAGTCGGTCGTGTCTACAAACTGCTCATCACAACCTCCATGGTGGCACACTTCTCTTGGATGGAAAACAATAGCCAATTCGCCACCCGTCCGCCATTGACCCGGCGGACTGTCCGACGGTCACCAGCCCGCCATTGACCCGGACTGGGCCGCCGGTCACCAGCCCGCCATTGACCCGGACAGGGCCGCCGGTCACCCGGACTGGAACGATGTCCGCAGCACTAATAAACAGCCGCCGGAATGCGGGACCCGGTGGACCAACAAACATTCAAAACCGTCGAAACACCTTTCTGCGTCGCCAGTGTCGATTACTTCACCACAGCCGCTTGGTCGGCTTTCCATCCCCCTTACGCCTTTTCCATTTCGTTGTCACGCACTGCGCTACCATGCCGCCATGACCGGTGCCTGATACGGGTTCGATGCTGACCCGGACAGCGCCCAAACAAAGGACGCGTCCGCTCCTATCAGCAGTCGAGCATTACTCGTTGGAATCACGGAAACGACCCCCGATTCCAAATACATGCATATCGTTGTTTGACGATGAATGCCCTCCTAAAACGGCTAATTCTCTAGCCTTCTGATGCAAACCACTACGCTCGGTCGAATCTGCCCACATTGCCTCGACCGACACGATCGTCTGGGCCTAAATTGTCGCACACTTCGGCACACTTCTAAATTGAAAAGTCACAAACTCTGCATCGGCGACACCAAGCTTGTGTTTCCAATTGATTCATCTTCTTCCACACTTTTGCTTCCCATAATCCGGGTAAGAAGCACATTTCGTATATCTTGTAGGCTTTCTCATGATGAGAGAATAGAGTAGTAGCGACTGTCTCAGTCGCGTCCCAAAACAAACTGTGATAATGAGCGGGAATGGGGCGCCGCCTAGCGGTGGTCATGAGCCCCGGGGAGTGCCATTGCAAGGACCAGGAGAGTAGAAATTTCATGTTTGGGACGGGTAGCATTTCCAAAACTGGAAAGCATATATAAAATACAGGTAAGTATTTTAGGCTAGCAGTAAAAACGAGAATTCCACGAGCATTGCGCACCACTAAAAACCTTGGACTCTAGATTTTTTATGTGCTAGTTTGCTGTGGAAGGTGATGGATTCATTCAAACGTTTGGCAAATTTATCAGTGGCTTATATAACTTCAACAAAAGAAATGCTGCCTACACAGACAACATTTTCTGTTTCCAGAAACAACTTTCCTTTTTTTTAAATAGCCTAATCGACGCCATTTGTCTTCCTGTAGTGCTATTAACTTTTATTACTGCACAAGAAAAAAACCTGTATAGCACGATTTAAATAAGATATTTCCATGTGGACAGGCGGTAACCCTCGATACATGTCATTTATTTAATAAATTTTCGGTGACACACATGGCATCTTCGGCAGACCACTATAACCCTACAGTAAAACAAAACAACAGACAGCAGAACAAAATAACTTTAGAACGATAGGGCTATCGCTAAACTCTCATAGCAGGGCCTAAAGTCGGCCAACTACGTAATACTGTGGTGTAATATTGTCCCCATTATTATGTCACAAGATCGAGCTTGGCTGTGGGAGTGCAATTATTTACTTGGAAAGAAGTCTGTAAACTTGCACAAAACATTGTACTACATTCACCAGTGACTGTTCTAAGTGTGGGCTTGGGTGGGTGATGCCTCCCCCATCCTCCCGACTCCAACACTCAAGTCACCTCCAGAAAATAAAACAATAAAAAAAATTCGCAGGCTGAACTTGAGATCAAATGAATAAACTTAACGTTCATGTATTTTATTTTTCATACGTTAACTTTTAATTTCCAATGAATAAAATGAAAATAGATAACACCGAACAATAGTATAGGAAACCACACGTGTTGGAGGTGCTAATTGTAACCGGCTACTGAATTGGTTTTTTTTTTGGGGGGGGCAAAAGATCGACGAACAGCTTTATTGCCAACAAAAGTAAAAGCCAATTTTGTTGCAGCCAAGTAATACATATTTTATGCAGTCTGCGCTTTCGCATGCTCTTAGACGTAGTATCAGTTTGTTTGAGGATGGGAAGCATAATGTTGCTCCTCACACCTCATTTGCAGAACTGGACTGAATCCGTGGTAAAATCCGTTGTATGTTGTGCTAACTTTAGTTAGTCTTTCTTAATGCTTAATTCTTATTTTGATGCACGTATTAACAAATTTCAGTTACGTTGAGAAAATAATATACCGTTATCAGTAAATAAACGCTTGTCTTCATATCTGTAGCTTCGTTTCTCTTCAAATTTCCTTAAGTAGACGCCAGTCTTAGTAACAGTCAAAGTGTGCAAGAAGAGGCACAATCATGAAAATTAAAAAATAGTAGACCTGCCAACAATGCCCCTTGAATTCGTATTGTTAGAAGAAGAGTATAGAGCAACAACTAAATTGTCTAGCAAAATTGCCCCTCTTGCCATCGTGGTCATTTAACCCTGTTTTGTTTTGTGATCCCTAGAAACTAAAACAAAAAAAAAAACAGCAACATCAAAACAAGCCATTATTACAACCACATTGTTTATGTTGATGTTGTCAGCATTTTAGCCGGCTGCTGATTGATTAATTGTTTTATTAAGCTTATACAGCTACCTACCATTCGCTATCATACTATACTAAACTACCACACTAATTTAACCTACCATACCACTAAACCAAATGCCGAATAGAAGGCCATACAACAACGGCAACGACCAAGGCCGGCTGCTTACAGCGAGGTAACAATGGCGTTTAAACAATGTATTTTTCCCACTGATCGATTCTGTAAGTCTGGTCTAACAATCACAGATGTAGCAAAAAAATCATCACCCAGCAAATTAAAGTTACAACTTTTGAGCATAGTACATCCTTTAAAAAATGTCAGTTCAGAAAATTTACCGCACAATTTCAGATTACAGGAACCTCCCCAGATTTTGGCGAAATTTCAACAGACAGTATTCGTCCATCTTCGTGAGGGACTAAGAATTTTTAGAGCTTGTAACTACATCGTTTTGGACATCGCGATTCAAAACCGCCGAGCAAGCGAGTGCCGGTTTCGAATCGCGATGTCCAAAACAATGTAGTTAGCCTACAAGCTCTAAAAACTCTTAGTGCCTGACGAAGACGGACGAATACTGTCTGTTGAATTATCGCAAGAATCTGGTGAGGTTCCTGTAATCTGAAATTGTGCGTTAAATTTTCTGAACTGACATTACTTCATTATGAGCTTTCGGAGTAAAAACCGCTACGTATTTTTAATGTATGTCCTTTCTGCATAATTTTGGTTTCCCCAGTCCCTGCCATTCCAAGACTTCATCACGAAGCAGTAGTAAGACATTTATTTTGGTTATTCACTGCTAATTTTTGCAAAACTTAAAAAAAGGTAAAACAAAGCAAAGACAAATAAGCCACACAAATCAAAATAACAAATTAGTAACGACAAATAATGTTTAGTCTTACCTGTCTTATTCCTTAATTTGCACATACTGTGTTGTCTGTGCCTGGAGGAACCAGAACTAGACTTTGTAACTTCACTAGTGCTGTGTGACCGTCTGCGGCTCTTTTTCCGCTTCCTCGGCGGGTGATCCTCGTGATCAGCACGAAGTCTCTTTGTGGTGGTCACCACACTCTCCATTAAGGCAGGCGGCCGTTTATCAAATGCCTGCAAAGTTCCTAAACTGCCAAGCACCATGGCAGCTTCAGACTGTGCGAAGTCCACGTTTTCATGGCAAGCTAACTTGCTCATAGCACTGTAACTCTCCATATCCATGTAGCTTGGACACTCTTGACCAGATTTTGTGCTTTGTGTTTCTTCATCAGGAAGAGGGGAAGCACTTTCCCTATCATGAACAATAGAACCAGACATTGTAGATAGTGCACTTTCAGGAGTCGTTGGAGGCGTGTTGTCTAATACTGTTGATTGTTCAGGTTCATGCTTCATGTACGATTGCATGGAACACTCATCTGTAAGTGTTCCGCCAGACACAGAAATATTGCCACTACTACCACTAGCATGGCAAGAAACCGAAGATATTGAAAGTTCATATCGGCTTTCTTGGCTGCTACACATTGGAAGGCTATTGTCACTCCGATAAGGCTGTGAATCTCCTGCTACGGGGCTTAAAGGAACATCTTCTTTACACAGCAACAAATTTTCCATTTCATCAGAATCCAACTCCTGTTTCACATTCATGGCTGATGCTTTTGATTCAGCAATTTGTTGCTTGGCACTTTCCTTGGCACGTTTCTCACTCTTCTTGTGCTCCTTTTCACTTTTAACTTTGACTGTATCATGGTCGTCAAACAAGTCTTTCTTCACTCGGTCTCTATCTTTTTTCCTCTTGTTTTTGTTAGGCTTGTCTCCTTTCTTGCTCGATCTTTTGCCTTCTTTTACAATACTTGTTTCGTCTTCGCTGCCCCTATCCTCGCTTGCAACTTTGTGATCTTTGGGAGTTTTCTTTTTAGACTTTTTCTTGGCCGAATCGCCATCTTTTTTCTTGTCGTCCATCTTGTTTTTCCTGCTCTTCTTTTTTTTAAGTAACTCTGAACTATCACCGCTTTCCAAATCAGAGTCTAAACGTTCGGCCTTTTTGTTTTTCTCTGCCTCTTTCTTTTTCCTGCTTTCTTTCTTTTTAGCCTTTTCACTGTCTTTCTTGTCTGGTGACTCCTTGTCACTCTTCAGTCCTCCATCGTCCTTTTTGGATTTGGATTTCTTCTCTTTGGACTTCTTGACTTTGCCTTCTTTCACTTTTTTCTCATCACCCTTTTTCTTTTTAACATCTTCAACCTTGTCTACTTCCGGTTCCATCCCCTTTTCTTCCTCTTTTAAGTGTTTTGATTTTTCTTTTTTAGTTTCTTTGGCAATTACCTTGTCGCTTTCATGTTTTGTGATGTCAATGGTCTCAGGAGGTGGAATGTCAATAATATTAGCGATTGCAACACCTTCTTCGAGCAATTCAACTCTAACAGGTGACATTTCTTTGCTTGGAATTGGCTCTAAACTGTTTTCTTTATCAACATCAAGGGTGGTAACAACATCGTCGTCTTTCAAAATAATAGTCTCTGTTACAGTTTCTTTTTGCAAATCCAATATTGTCACCTCTGCATCATCTTTAGAACTACTTTCCGTAACTTGATCATCCCCAGAAATAACGCTGTCAATTACACTGTCAATATTTTGTGACTCATTCCGCAAACTCTCTTCAGCTTTGTCTTTACCTTCCAACTCAGATATTGCCTTGGATTCATCATCTTTGACACCCTCTTTCTCTAGTATGCCCATTTCACCAGGCTCACTTGCCTCCAACGGGGGAAGACTAGGAGATTTCGCTTCTGGTAAAGTAATATCACTTTCTACTTCCTCGTCGGTTACGTCAGTTGCTCGTTTCGAACGACTTCCTTTTACTGGTTTTTGCTTCCCTCGTTTAGTTGGAACTTCAACATCCGATTCAGTTTGTTCAGTCATTTCTTCATCGCTTAAGTCTTTATCTCGTTTGTTCTTGCCTTTTCTCTTTGTTTTCCTTACCTTTGAATCAGTTTCCGAGTCTTCAACAACCAATTCATCTTTTGACTGTTTGCCAGTTTCAGTCGGTGCACTTGATTTAACCTCTTCTTCCTGGCTTTTTTCTGTGTCCACAGGTATAAGAGGTCCTTCCTCTTTCTTTGGAGATTCAACAATGGCCGTAACGTCCACAATTTCTTCTTCGTCTTCACTCTGTGAATGAACCAATTCCACCTTGGCTTCCTCTTCGACTGGTTCAATCTTAGGTGGATCAAATATGGTGCTAGCAACAGGCTCTGAACTAACTGACGGAAGACAAATGTCCATGTTGAGGCTGAACGGTTCGCCATCTTCAGTTTCTTGGCTGATCTCTTCTTGCATTTTTGATAATACTTCGGCTTCTTCCATCGCGGCCTCTTTTGTTTCATCCACTTCGTGCCTGGAATCGCCTGTAATACCGTCCAAAAAAGAAAAGTCATCATTTTCTGCAGAAACGATAATACCTTCAGGAATTTCAGGTGGACGTAAGTCAGAGCACAGCATTTCTGTTTTTGCATTGGTTTCATGTTCATCTTGATCAGATTCACTGTCATCCTGTGACGCAAGTTTGGCTTCATCAAAACTATCTATTTCACGCTCTTCATCATCTGTGTCGTGTTGTTTCTTTCGACTCAGCCTTTGACCTTTCCTTCTTGGCCGTATTGCTTCTTCTCTTTCACTCTCTTCCGGGACCTCGTCATCGCTGTCTTCAGTTCGAATCTTATTACTTCTCCGACCCTTCCCTCTAAACCTAGGCATTTGTTCAGTGTTAACTTCCTCTTTTAATTCAGGTTCGTCCACATCACTATCATCCGTCTTTATCTTACCACCCTTTCTCGTTTTACCTTTGGTTCTTCCTATTGATTCAACAACATCTAATGTATCTGTGGCTTCATCATCGCTACCGTTCATTTTTACCCTGTAACCCCTCCTGGTTTTTCCTTTTAACTGCAGGTCAATATTATCCTCTTCTTTTAATTCAGTGGTATCATCGTCACTGTCATCCACCTTAGCTTTGTAACTTCTCCTGGCTTTTCCTTTAGGTTTTGCAGGCATTTCACTTTTTAGTTCTTCCAATTCATCATCACTGTCACCCATCTTACCCTTATTATTTCTTCTTGCTCTACCTTTAAGCGTTGGGGTGGCTTCACTGTTGTCATCGTCTTTCATATGAACCGATTCATTTTCTGTGTCATCCTTTTTAGACTTATAAGTGCGCTTTGACCTTCCTTTGGATTTTACTTCAGGTTCCTCTTGTTCCATAAGTTCCATAATCTCTTCGTCACTATCATCCGGTTTTAATTTGTTAAATCTTCGCGATTTTCCTGTATTCTTTGTCAGTTGGACATCAACTTCTTGTGATTCTTGAGCATCATCGTCAATGTCACTTGTCTTAGTCTTGTTACTTCTCTTGGGCTTTCCTTTTAATTTTGGTTTAGACCCGACATTGTCTTCTTCTTTAACTTCAACGGTTTCATTTTCGCTGTCATCTGCTTTGGTCTTGTAACTTCGTCGTGGCTTTCCTCTTGATTTTGCTGTAACATCCAAACTATTTTCCCGCTTGCGTTCTGGCGTTACCTTGATTTCGTTATCTTGTTCCGTATCGCTATCATCTCTAACATTACGTGTTCTTCTTTTTTGCCTGACAGTTTCTACTGAGCTGCTGTCATCTAATCCTTTTTCTTTTTTAATTTGTTTCCCTCTGACTTTTAATTTATTACTGCTGGTTCCTGGTTCGTCACTGTTGTCTTTTCCTTTGGCCAGACGTCCCCTACTAATGGTTTCTTTCACGTGTGCATCATCAACGTCGTTATCATCACTAATCCCAGAAGCTTCCACATCCTCGTCCTCCTCATGAGTATCTTCATTTTTGGCAGCTGCTTTTCTATCTTTTCTTTTACCCTTTGGTTCTTCAACCTGCTCACTCTCCTCTTTGTCAGATGCAGACTCGACAGGGCTATCATCGCCCTCATCATTACTAAAATGTGAATCATCCAGATCGTCAGAATCTAAGGAAGAATTCATGTCCTCGTCAGAGTTAGGAAGAATATCAGACATTGTGCGGGTTCTTCTGCGTGAATCAGGGCCATGTGGTACAGGCGATTCAGCCAGACTACTTTTATCCGAGCGTGTGACACGAGGACGTGGAGAAATGGTAGAGCTGCCGGATAACTTGCGATTTGATGGAGGAGACTTGCCAGATGCAGAGAATTGCCGTCCCCGTTGCTTTCCAGGAGGTACTCTGGAAACGGGGATCTGAAATCATAAATTTAAGAATATTGTTAGTCACAATACGAACCTGGTATCCTGGCTGAACAGAGGGTGTTAGTTTTAGTTCGTTATTTCACACAAAAAATACCAAACTGAACATATTATTATTTCTATTTAAATTAATGTCAGAATACACCATTTTGAAGATGTTTTGGGCCAGCCAGCCAATAGCTCAAACCTTCCTAGCTCCAGCCATTTAGAACTTACAAAAGGGAAAAACTTAAATTTTAACATTGATTAAAATTAGTTATTACTATCCTAAAATACTTACCTTCAGTATGTGCTAAATCGTTTTCGATTTGCTTTTCTTACCCAAATTTTTAAACCCCTGTACCCTTAAAACCAGCAATGCAATGAGGTTAGCCTCTCAGGCAGCTAGTGCGCATGCGTCATTGTCTTTAATAAGGCAACGTCAGCCATTGTAAAATCACTTCGTTTCGAACCAGTGGCAATCAGGAAAACTACGGGTCCTGCGAAGCGAGGAGGCTGGGTGGGTTCTACTGAAGATAAGTATTTTAGGATAGTAAAAACTAATTTTAATCAGTGTTAAAATTTACGTTTCTCAATATCTGCAAAATGCTAACCTTCAGTATGTGCTGAATTTGTCCAACAGGTCGGTGGGGCAGCACGAACCCGGCTAACTCATTTGTATTGCTCTACACACTACTGACACGACCCAAACTTCTTACCAGAAAGAAAAATCAAACCTTCCATTCTATTTGCTGGGGGTGATTCCTCTTCCCATTGAACTTGTCGACTTGCTTGCATCCAGTCAAACGTTCATTCGCAGACACTGACTTGCTTCAGTGCCGACGAATAGCAAGCTTCCACTGTGTCACTTATCCACTTTACATTTGTGCATTTACTCAACGCAACTCTCACGTCTTCTTTTCCAGGAAAACTTCCAATTGGGACAACACTAAAACACGAACTCGTGTGGTGGTAAATATTCGCTCCAGAATAAGATTAGTACTTCTTTCCCCCATTTAGAGAAAGTTCTACACTACATGCGAACTACACTAAGACACTGACTGGTGCTGTGTAGTCATTTCACCAGAATGCACATGCTACTGTGTTCATCTTTCCACTGTGGATATCATTCCACTGTGTGTTACTCTCAAGTTACTCACTGTGCCCACGTAAGACTGCCGTCAATTCCCAATTTATCTCCCGGCCGCCATAAGTGGCATCAAGGACGCCACTCCTCTCGAAGTATTTCTACCCTAAAGGAAGTGAGAGACGAAAGTGTTCCGGTCGACCCAAGAACAGGCGGTGACGACCCCATTCATGGGTGTCCCTGCCTCATAAGCCCTAGAAGCTGCAAGCGCCCTGAGCTTGTGAACTCGGACATCTTCAGGCAGATCCAAAAGGACAGGACCTAGTTCATTGGTGCGCCTGATGACTCGTCGGATCCACCTGCTGATCCTGGCTGGGGTCACTGGGATTGGGAGGGGGTAGCCCGATAACTGGTCCCCCGAAGGAAAAGCGGAGTTGGTGGAACTGCCCATTCTCCTGATTTTGGCTTCGTGTCCAGAACCACCGTCCTCAAGAGACAGTGGAGCATCGAATAGGACTCTTGAGCCTTCTCAGAATCATCTGGCTCAACGATGCCAGCCAAGGCCTTGATGAGTATTGGCTGTGGAGCTACGTCCGGTATGAGATTCTTTGCACGGAACTCTGCCAGAAAAGCCAGTGTGAGCGCTGACCGATCCCTTGCAAAACTTACCTGACCGACCTCACACGACGTTGCGCCTAGCTCACCCTGCGTTGTTGCAGAGGCCAGGGCTCCTAGAATAATGTTCTTCGCAAAGATGTAACAAACACGCGAACTAGAGGGGTTCGTCAGGCACTCTTTCAGGACTGGATTGAGCGAGAGGTAAGTTTAACTTGGGAAGAGACGTCTGATTGCGGATCTGCCAAAAAACGGAATTCAGACCTCGTTAAATTAAGGCATTAACGTTGAAAAACTCTCCGAAGAGCAATTACGCAACTTGAATTCTGACCACAATACACACTTGTTCCCACATAAGTGCTCCAGAGTTGCCGACTTTCTCTCCATGACTGGACAGAATTAGCTCCTGAACCTACTGTGCAGGGAGAACGGCTTCCAAACAGAGAATGCCCACTCCTTGCGGGTAAGGGGCGCACGAGTAGGAAAGGATGGTCGTGGAGGGCCCTTGCATCCCCTTCCTAAACCAGGTGGAAGAGTGGGATTACCTTACTCTCCCCCTCAAAGCTCGGTTAATGTTTCGTATCCGAACGGATGAACCTTCTCCAAATCCAGGAAGCAGAAAAAACAACATGTTTTCGCGTTCGCTTCAATGAAAAAACCTTTCCAAAGTTGCCCATCCTAAATGCCGGGCACTGAAGGAACAGATTCACTCCTTTGTCATTCCAACCCACTGACGTCAACACGAACAAAAGCGAAAAGCAGAATTGCACCCTAGAATTCCCGAAAAGACTAGGAGTGCAATGATGCCTGCTTTGCCATGAAACCAATTCGCTTTGAAGAAGTAGGCAGGATTTATAAGGTCAGCTGAATAATAGCCGCCTAGTTTGACAGAAGGGGTCCAAACCCAAGCAAATATAGGTCCCAGAAGACGTCCTTTCTGTAAAACATTTTCAGTATCCTGCAATGAAAAAGTGGAAGGAACATTCATTTCGTGACTTGCTCAAACAAACTGATGCCGGATTGGCGACCCAGGTGAGAATTGGAGGGTCACGCCGTGAAGAATTCACCCCTTAGGCAAAGAAGCGAAGACATCGCTCAGACAGCATGCTGAAATGCTCCTACTGTGAGTGGGGGGGCAAACCAGCTGATCGGTGAGTCCCCAGGAGAAAAGCCCACTGGACCAGCGTCCAGCAACGTCTTCCAAGACCCTCATGATCACGAACCAAAGCCTTTGACAAGGAAAGGAAAAGGCCAGAAGTTGGACCAGCCTATGGCACGAGAGAGCCATTACCTGCAACCCTGTCAGTGTGCCGTCATAACTTAAAACAAAGCTGTTTTCAAAGAAAAATACCACGAAAGGGTAGCTCACGTAATCGGAGCCAATGACTACTACCAGTCGGTGGGTCGACTCGGGATCTGAAGTGAAGCCCACATTCAAGAAAACAAAATTTTCCTTCCTCATTTTCCACTAACAAACCAAAGCGCTGTGGTCGGGTGAATCAAATGAGATGGACCCTTCCTGATAATTTAGACACAGAGGTTGCATTTAACCCAAAAGCTCCTTCTTGCAACCTTCCAAGAGACCATTAGTGTTTACGACGACTCTGAAAAACAAAAAGGGAATAAGAGGAAGGATCCAGTACGGTAAAGCACTGACAGATTTGATTCCCAAGCCGGGGACAATCTGTGCCTTCCGAGTGACGGCCGAGACCCCAGTTCCCAATTGTCTAGACAGTGACATGTGAACATCAAATGTGAAATTCACATATGACCTCGAAAAGACGTGGCCCTTTAAAGCTTTGTAACAAATCGCGTCTCAAAGACCCGAGCATGCTGAAAAGGCATCGCAACAGCTCAAGGAGCGAGTTAAAGTCCAAAACAGACCGTGCAGGAATGCATAACTGGCAGGATGATTTCCATCAAAAGACAAATGCATCATGCGTTGTGAAAAAATGCTTGCTGGCTCGAATCTGACAATGATAGGGAGAATGTGTTCTCTGTTCATGACACCATTTGCAAAATGTCCTAAAAATTTGAAGTACCTAATGCATAGCTAAAACTGCTATTGTCGCGTTTTGCGGTTGAAACGCTTCATTTTCAGTCCTCCTTACAGAGAGATTGTTGATCGCTTCATCCCCGGTTTTGCTTACTAACGGTAAGTATCTCATTCGACCTTGGCTTCTTAATTAATAAAAATTCGACCATGTCACATTTTCATCGCTGGAGCTTGAGTTTGTTTTCTTAATATTTCATTTGTACTTGACTGCTTGCGTTATTTTTATTTTTACCTTAAAACCATTTATTCAATGAAAAACATTGTCTCTTGTCAAACTTATATGTTAACTTTTCTTTCCCGTTAAATACTCCTTCGTTTCCACCAATCGGGACGTTCCTGGTCTGACGTCTTGCTCCGCGTGACGTGTGTTTTTCTTCATGTCGTCACCATCGGATGACGTGTGTGCGAGCTGCTCCATGTTAGTCTCAAGTCAGTTCATCCACCCGTGCTGAAATTACGACGTCTATCTCGTATGCCGTTATCCATCGCTGCCTAAAACCTCCATTGGACTGCCCGACTCACAATCAGGACTCATGATAGCAAAGATTCTTCAAATTAAGGTAAAATAAGTTTGCTCATTTCCAGTATTTCGGGGAAAATTATTTAGTCGCATGCCGGCTTTGTTGACGCCTCCGGCGTGTTCAATGAAATTGATACTGCGTTGGGCGATATTGGCGTAATACTGATAAATGTGAAAGACTACCAACTCTATTGTGAGTTGGGTAGTAGCTTGGAGGGGCGTAAGTAACGAAAAATAGTATATTGAAGCTCCGTGCCTAAAATGACGATTTCTAACCACGTTTCCCAAATTATGATTTTGCAGTTCCATGTGTACATCCCCGTTTAGCCTTTCTCGTAGTGAGGATTCAACATTACGTTTTCAACTAAGCCTTTTAATCAAGCAACGCAATGACTTTGGCAAGGCTATTGCGCCTAGGAAATAATCCGTCATAACTGGTGTTACCCGTGCTAATCCCACGTGCAGTTCATATTGCGGATGGCTTCACCGCAACACTCCATTAATTCTGTATAGCAATCAAATTTTCCAGGGTGTTGGACTGGGAGCATCCAACCTGTAGCTTCATGTATATTTGTTATCCTCGAGAATAATAGCTGTAACTTTTGTCCCTAATTATTGTGTAATTCATTTGTCCGCCGCTGAATTGTTCATTGCACTGTTTTGGGCAACCCAGCCGACTTTCCTTAAAATAAATGTCTCCCCTACTTTGGAAACTTAAAAACTGAGTTGGTTTTCCTTGACCGTGATTTGGCATTTAAAACTGAGCAGGGTGTTTTATGATTTTCACCAATACGCCACCGCAAAAGGGATAGGTAACGTTGAACTCGGGACCTCTGCATTAAAACTAATTTTTGCTCCTCTCCTCAACTAAAACAAATCGTTACATCATAACACCCCCCCCCTCAAACGTGCGGACGTATAAACCCGAAGCTATGTTCCGAGAAGAAACATTAGCATAACCTAGATCGATAGAGTTATTATCAAAATGTACGCTCATCCTCAAACTTAAAATGCCGTTCGGTGTTAGCAAATTTCCAGTCCCTCGGAAGGGGATCTACATTCTGGTGTTTCTAAACCTAGATGTGAAAAGAAAACCACCAATACCTCCCAGAACGGCGTCTGGGCCTTCTTTTCGTTCAAAAACTCCAAATGTTTTACCAATAGGCCTCACACTGCACAAAAAAGGCTGCAGTGCAAACGTGGCAAATTGCCCTTATGCAGCCAAAGACCCTAATTCAAAATTCAGTGTCAGTAACACGCAAGGGATTTAAAATTAAAAAATTTTAAATTCCTTAACGAAATCAAAAGCAAGGATATAAGCTCTAGGAAATAACAAGCAAGGAATTTAAAACTTAAAATTCCTTAACGAAATAAAAAGAAATGCCAGATTTGGAGGGTGTTTCCGGAGAACACCCACTGTGCAGTGACAGTTTGGTCAACTGGAATAATCGTCGTAAAAAAACAATATGACGTGACCTATGTGAAGAACCAGACGCGGCCAAGCACCGGCCTGTCAACTCCCAATCACGATGCCCGGCCACAGCCAGTGACGGGTGCGGTGAAGATTAACCAGAATGCGATTTAGTACTGACACAACACGTGGCGAACAAGGAACGCTGACGAACTGCGAAGTATGCTTCTGTTTAGCATCCTTGTAGGTCTGACAACTTGCACATTTCGCACGGGACTTTATGGCGATCGCCATGTCCCGAGCGTGGGTCAAATTTTTCTCCTCAGAGATTCAGTGGCTGAACCCCGTTTTCGGCGTTTTCGCTGCCACGAGGGTTTTCTTTGGGCAAACTTCAATTTTTATTTATAAGCCTACGGCTAATTAGGAGTTTGAGTTGCTTTTATGTTCACGAGAAACACCAGCAACTTTGCCCAGCACTGCAAGCTTCGGCCCGATCGTGTCCGCTTGTTGCAGCGCTGGCACTGACACAAGTTGTCAAAACCAACCAACATAAGAGGCACTTCCCTGTCGGAGAAGTGTCATTTTATTTACCACTATTCTCCATTTGACCTGACTGGTCGGAAAACTTCGTGGAAGGACCTAAGCAACGAACGCACTTTGGGCTGTGCATCGTCGCTTATTTTGGTGGGCTACACACAACATTGGGTCGTGTTTTTAGG
Organism: Lithobius niger; assembly: GCA_023313725.1. NCBI lineage: Eukaryota > Metazoa > Arthropoda > Chilopoda > Lithobiomorpha > Lithobiidae > Lithobius > Lithobius niger. The sequence goes on from JAHWFP010237160.1 coordinate 83,170, forward strand.
AGCTAACGCCACCTTTAAATTAGCCTACGGCTTGGTAGCAACGATTCAGCTGTCTCTTAGGCTCCGGACCGACCACGGCCGTTTGCCTAGAGACTCCCACCAAATTTTTGATCGTATAAGATCATTAGGCCCTTTCTACGTGCCCCAGATTGACAATCATGTCCTGTCGGCAGCAGAAATAATTCCTCGTGACGTTATGTCATCATTTGTAGTTCCGAACATGCAAAATCGCACCCAACTCCAATGGAGTCTCTTAATTGATTTATAGGGGAGGGAATTATTGACACTTCATCCAACAACCTCTGACCTTACGATTTATTCTTACTCTAAACATAAAAATTAACGATCGAATAAAAAATAGCAACGTTAACACATGCCTGACGCCTCAGGACAGTAGGTTAAGCAGCCAACAGTTGCGTCACTTAAATTTTACTCCACGTGAAAACTTCATGCAAAAGGCTACGATGACACTTAGCTCAAAGTCGCCAAAGTGCAGCGTCATAGACCAGCCAGGAATTAAAAAAAAATAATAATTAAAAAAAATCCGCCAAACCAACAAATTGGACAACCCCGAAAAATCGGGGGGGGGGGGGTAATTTTTAGAAAATTGTCCAAAAATTTCAATAGTTTCTGCTTCAAATGTTGCAGAATGACAACAGCGTCTTAGAAAAGAAAACACGAACAGGCTTTTCACGTGGCCGAGAACGGCCAGCAACATGCCGTAAGCCTAGAGCGCAAGAATGCTGGCGAAGAACACGAGAGAAGTGGAGCAGCGCCAGCGTTCAAAATGCTAGCAACATGCTACGAGCAAGTCTAAAAACGTGAATTAAACTTGAATATGCAATCTTTACCTTCTGAAAGAAGCAAAAACACGTCCGCAAACAAAATAAAGGTTGATCTACAAAGAATCAACAACTGAAAGAACGATCTAAGAGATCATGCAAAAAGTAGGCCTAACGCAATCGGGCTATAGGCCTAACCCATCCAGGTTAGAAAACAAAATTTAACAACTTACTAAAAAATACTTCATGTCAGGCAGATTCAGAGAAAATGCACATCTTACACATCCAACACGCACAAAAAACATCCAGGGGTGAATACGCAGCAGTGTTTACAGACTAGTACGAGACGGGAAGTCCCCAGACTCCAGGGCTTCCCGGATTTCCATACTTAGTTCGGGCAGAAGTGGCGAACCACGAGAAAAGCAGGACACAAGTTGCCATGCGTCCGACTGGTATAGTACCCGAAAAACGAAGTGATTTTACAATGGCTGACGTTGCCTTATTAAAGACAATGACGCATGCGCACTAGCTGCCTGAGAGGCTAACCTCATTGCACTGCTGGTTTTAAAGGTGCAGGGGTTTAAAAATTCGGGTAAGAAAAGCAAATCAAAAACAATTTAGCACATACAGAAGGTTAGTATTTTGCACATAGTAAGAATCTAATTTTCCCTTTTTAATTTCTTTATTCACGAGTAGATTTTCAAAATCTACATGCACTTACAAATACATTTATAATACACTTGTACTTTCAAAAATACATAAATCATTATAAGATGTTTTGGTATGGTCAACTGGTTTGGTACATGTTTGTTCGGTGTTCAGATGGGAAACAGGTGTTCAGGACAGCCACAGCAATAACTCACGGTTTGAACACAAGCATACAGTACGAAATTATTTCCACAGATTTAGTTTGTGTTGCAGGATGTTTTACAATAAAAAAGTAAACCAGTTATGACAAGCTAGTGTACTCTTAATATATCCAACCATCAAGCTTGAAAGTATTCACGTAAGCTAAGACCGTGCAGGTACTAATACTGGTATCGGGACCGGCTGCAGGTATCACTGGTATCGGCATTGGAGGGGCACCGGGTTAACAAGAACCGGAAAAAGTACCGGCATCAGCTTTTTTCCAGAATCGGCATTTTCGTACGTTAATAATATGGTATATTGTTCCCAAGGCTAAACAAATTGAGCAACTTTTAAATAAATAATCTGCTAGGTTTTAATCTCGTTGCGCTATTGTAAAAGTGTTATGTTTGCTACCCAATTAAATTACTGACGTATCAACACGTTCTGTATTCTTTATTAAGATATCATTTGAGATCGGCATTGGCACCGGCTTGGTATCGGCTTCGGCAGAGTATCGGCAAATGACCAATAGCACCAGTACTGGGATCGGAACCGTGTAAACAGGCACTGGTATCGAACCGGTATCGGAAATAGTGGCACCGGCACGGCCTTAACGTAAGCCAAATGTGAAGTGAATTACATCCATTATTATGCAGATATTTTTGTATGGCTTCAGTATCCACCCAAATACAAATTAATTTGTAGCAACAGAGTTAAAATAATAGTCTTCTATGCAGAATATTCATTTACCTTTGGGGACCCTGCTGATCTACCTTTCCGGGCCTTCTGCGAGAGGTTTTCAACAATCCGATGTCGCTTTACCCACTCGTCGTAACTGTAAAACACACACACATAAAAAGAAAAGAAAATTAAACGGCTGCAACTCACAACTTGCAGAGAACCCAATACTCTACCTTGGCAACCAATACATTTCTCTCGCAACCACAAATTGAGCAAAGAGCCATGGCTACAATTGTCTAAAGCACACTTCTTTAACTTCACACTACTGAAGGTGATGTGCCGAGAGTGAAGAAAGCGACTGTCTCGCCAATTAATTTTTAATAGTCTTCATTTTTGTTTGTAGTATTATATTCTATTCGATTTATTTCACATGTTTTATGGAAGTATTTTTTTGGGGTTATTTCCCATTATTGTGTGCCATGATTTTAATATTCATATCTGTTGTTTCTTGAAAAATTAAAATAAAGGAAACAATTGGATTAATATACTTTTCCGGAACGTAGGTTGTAAATAAACAAATGCCCATTGTGAAGAGTCAGGTGTTGCAGCAAAGGAAAGTGGGAGTTTGTTTATTAATACTTTAAATCTAGCATTTTATCTCTTCATTTGCTAAGGTTATCACGAAACAGAGCGCCAATTTTGAAAGGAATTTCCTTGGATTTTTTACTGCGAAACAGAGAACCAATTTTGAAAGTAAATTCCTCGGATCTTTTACTGCGAAACAGAGGGCCAATTTTAAAAGGAAATTCCTTGGATCTTTTACTGCGAAACAGAGGACCAATTTTGAAAGGAAATTCCTCGGATCTTTTACTGCCACTTTCGATACGCGCACAAAAGTATTTCACTAACACATTTGTAAAGTATCAAAGACTGTCACTTACGCAAAACCAAAATCCGTCCAAGTTCCACAAGTCAAACTTGCAAATTTTCTACTATCTACTGATAGTCCATTATTGATGGGGGAGCCAACTCAGACAGTGAGCTTGGGAGCTGACCGAGTTCCAAGGCTCGCTGGGATAGGGGAGGGAAATTTGAATGTAGTAAACTTGGTGAAGTTCGTTGGTAGTGGTTGTTGTTGTTGTTGTGCAAGTCTCGTGACTTTTGCCTGTCGAAAATTTGCAAGTTTGAATTGTGGAACTTGGACGGATTTTGGTTTTGCGTAAGTGACAGTCTTTGATATGAACTTCGACCAAAGTAATTCTGCCGAATTAACCGTATTTTCGACATTTGTAGAGGTATAAAAAAAACTCAAAATTGAAACCAAAATGTACAATAAACCTAAAATCTCAACAGCTTACTAGAGGATACGAAAAGAGATTTTCAGAGGTGAACTCAAAAATCAAGCCAGTCTACATGCACTAAATTTCATATCAGAAAACTTATGTCTACCTAAGTGTAATTGATATTCTTTATGTGATGACAATTAAAGTCTTGGAAACTAGAAAAGGTAGAGCAAAACAGTTTTCATGATTGAATAAAAAACAAATGAACTATTACCGAGAATAAAATATTAAATACTAACTCAGAAAACATTTTTTTCTTTAGTTAAGCAAGAATCTGCGTCCAAGCGCAAACTTTGAACCAAGCTTCCATTATTCTTGCTACTGATCCGTTCTTAATCTTGCAATACTACTTGAGTCACTGACCTCAACCACAAACTAAAAGGCGCCTGCATCCGCGGTTAATAGTGCATCAACCTCAGATTGAACCTAGCAATGTAATCTAAAGGATGCCTACAATAAGTTAAAACACAACTAAATACGGATGCAAACCTATTTACGTTGCCTTTTGGACTTCAGGCTGTGTGTCAGTCTGGCTTAGCGGTAGGGCCTTGGCCTTTGATTTCAGAGGTCCTGGGTTCGATTCCCCGCTAGTGGTCGCAATTACCGGTTATTTCATTAAACGTTTAACCTGTTTTTTTAACGTTCGGTTACCGTGTAACCGATTACTAACAATGTTTACAAAACTATTGTTTAAAAAAAAAATTTAGTAATAAACGAAGACCATTGTTTAATATATCGTCGGTTTAATTGGTCACAGCAAGTGCAAAACGTGTTGTATGCTTTACAACAATAAGCAAATAAATAGATAAATAAATAAATAGATTGTTCAGCGGCCGGCGTTGTTGGGTGTTTTCCAGCAAGATGATTTTTCATGGATCCAGTTGATCTGCTTGCATATTTTAAAATCGTACCGCACAATTTGCATTTAATAGTATCAGCAGACACTTTCTTAAAGTGCTTCCAAACATCTGATCTTGGTGGCATTTTAGGAAAAATATTACCTGACTTGCGCACGTGGTGAAAGATAGACGGAGCTATGACAATTGACGATCGTGATTGACTGCTCAGTTAAAAGTATGCGCGCGAAATACTCGGGGCTGCTTGGACAATGGACGAGTCTACTTTAGGAGTTTGGCCGCTGGTAATGGGGGAGTGAAGGTCAAGCTTTAACTAAGGCAAGTCGTGCTGCGTGTTCATCACAGCTGTGTTGGTCTTTAAATAGATTACGTTTACTCGAACACGGAAATTAAAATCCGTTTAACCGAACTTCCTACGGTTATCGGTTACACGTTTAACCGCTGCAACCACTATTCCCCGCTCAGGCAGTCTGACATATAAGTCCAAAAGGCAACGTAAATAGGTTTGCATCCGTATTTAGTTAACCAATTTCGAGCCCATTGGCTTTCCGTCCCGTTTAAAACACAACTACTGCATGCAGGTTACAATCTGTTATCACTAACGGAAAACACATAACCATGAAATGTTCAAAATATTATTGGTTGCAATCAAGTATTTTTTCAACCCTCAGCTATCCCATTACCGCCTAGATACGAACGTACGCCTTCAACGTATAACAGCGAAAAACTAAGTCTCAGAGCGAACTTTGTGAGGGTTCCCCGGGGACCCCGATCAAAGCGGGCAGTCACAGCCCAGTGATCAGCGTCGTCGGCTCCAAACCAAGAGAATGCCGGTTCGAATTCGAAAACCGACCCAAGTACCATATGGACTCTAAAAAAAGGCGTCTAAAGTTCTTTCAGGCGGTTATGGGTTATAGGTTTAACTTGGGTTTGCACGTCGGCGAATTTTCGATCCTTTCCTCGGATCTTCTTCAGGCCTTTTAAAGTTATATACACTATTTACACATATTTCATGTAGATGTTTTTGCAGCACTACAACCCGTCCTTCTTCCTTGCTTGTTGTGGTTGGTGGTGGCCGTCCTACGAGTTTGAATTTAATTGTTTTATGGCCCCTGTTGCGATTGGGCCGGCTTGGGTTTGCTTCAGTGCTGGGATGGGTTTTCATCGTAGGTGGTGGGGAACGAATGCATTTACATTTCTGAAGGCCCCTTTGGTGAGATTGCAGTGGGTTGGTTTTTGAAGATCTATGGCGATGGATTCTTGGGTTAGTCTGGAGTAGAGCTTCTTCTCTTTAAAAAGGATTTCAGTGTTTTGGAAGTCAGGAAGGTGGCCTGTGTCAACGAAATGTGCTGCTAGCCCGTCATTTAGGTCGAACGGCCACCACCAACCACAACAAGCAAGGAAGAAGGACGGAATGTAGTGCTCCAAAAACATATACATGAAATATGTGTAAATGGTGTATGTAACTTTATAAGGCCTGAAGAAGATACGAGGAAAGGATCGAAAATTCGCCGACGTGCTAACCCAAGTTGAGTGAGTTAAACCTGTAATATTTTGAACATTATGAAACCTCAACGTAAAATGCCATTTTCAATCTTAGCCATGAAATCCTGCTACGTGACACTGATGGTATTAAAGGTGAGCACTCATTGGAAGACGCGTAATTGGCAACGCCTAATATACAACATTGGTACTCACCGCATATTCCAACCAGTGTAATGAACGTAAAAGTGTTTTTCGCCGACTTCTTCTTCCAACTCCAACACTTTTGCTTCATAGATCTTTTGCTGGCGACCTTTTCCGTACTTGACCCTCACTTTGTCTCCCACATTGATGTCAATATCGCTCAAGGGTTCTCCTCCACTGAAAATAATCAAAATAACAACTCGAACTTCAAAGTCTTTTACTGATGCAACTAACATTTGGTAAGACCATACACGGAAGCATGCAAAGCACGTTGCTCAAGAAGATATATCAACTACAAACAAATAGCATTACATTTGTTCATAATGTTACGATATATATGATAAACATAAAATACAAGTACATTGAATTATCCGGCACGCCTAGTTGCACTTTGTAGAACATATAAAAAGTTTAGAAGATTTTGTGACTGCTGGAACCTCCCAAATTCAAGTTCCTAACGACAAAATAAGTAGCAGGGCTGGTAGCACTTAAGACGGCACGAAGGTGTCTATTTGTCACTTTCCGATCGCTCAATCTTGGCTTAGAGAAATTTTATTTTCCATATTTGGCCTAGATTGGCTTTTCAAGGTATCTAGGCGTATCACTTAAAATCAAGCTGCTCTCACCCATAGAGATCTCTATAGCAGGTAATTTCTGCTTTTCAGATTGCTGAGGCGAGTTCAGGTTTGAGCGTGTTAATCTAAGGGTATTTTATTAAATATTTGCCTATTTAAATAAAATTGTTTTTTACTTATCCTAAAATATGTACCTTGTCTGGCTTATTTCGTTAATAAGCTCTTTTACCTGTCAAACTAACTTCAGTTACTAAATCTTTCTTGCTCTGCCCCAGGCTCTTTCGCGTACGAGAATGTAGGGCCATGCGGCTGTTCCTCACTTTTTGTTTTTCGCTTTTCCGAGAGAGTTCAGTTGAGAACAGGGCCAGAGGGTGGGTTAACCAAAGGTAAGTATTTCAGGATAATTAAAACCAATTTTATTTTTTAAATTACGTTTTCACTTACTATACTTCCCTTTTTTAGCTGACTCTACCCAATTGGAGGTGGGTCGAGCCAAACCCAGACTTGAGGTAGCCAAGAAACAGGATTCTTACTTAGTTCAGACATTACCTCCTATTATGGACGAGGCAAACCATTGCACTTGAGAGTGGCTTCTGCAATCACAGTGGGTCCTTGGGAGGCTAAGCAGGAGACGTCTCCCCGTTTCCTATAATAGTGGCTCACGACTGTAAAGCAATGTTTCCATGTGCATGCCGCCACAACCTCCATTACTAGGACTCCTGCTGTGTAAGTGCAGGCCGAGACAGCCCTCAACTCATGAGCTCGGACGTCGTCCGGAATGGCCAAACAAGTCTGTGAGGAGCTGTATGACCTCTTAACCCTTTGCGCGCCGGACCCGTGAATGTAACAGGAGGGCAATCCAACCGTTGCGCGCCGGACGCGTAAAATTTACGGGAGCCAATTTATCGAGCTGTACGTCAGTCCGCGTGGTGCATTGATCGCTCCTGGAGCGTTCATTCACTAAAGGCATGTGTCTGCTACAATTTCCCGCCTATTTTGCCCACGTGACTAGTTCTAGCCAATAATATTTAATTTTTTCCCGAACTATGTTGTGTTCATTCGCTGCCACCGTGAAAAAAAAAAAAGATGGCGGCCATTGCATCACGTAGCGACTCTCCCGATTCGGATTTTGATTTACATTGTGCACCACTTTAGACCAAGGTAAATTAGCAAATTATGGACGTCTTTGAGAGATAAAACAGTAAAGAGAACTTTGATATCGTTTTTTTATTGAAAAATGATCGACAATTCGTTGTGTGAATCGAAATACGATGTGTCCGATTGGATCGGAGTGGCCGCTGCCGACCAAGGAGGCCTGGCTCGCTGCTGCCGACCACGGAAGCCTGACCCGCCGCTGCCGACCATTGAGGCCCGGCCCGCGGCAGCCATCCTGCTCGTCTCACGTCGCTTGATCGGTTGCCTTCTATTTCAATCCATTACACCGCCACATCCGCGAATTCAGGATTGGATTAGAAGTGTGAACATTTGAGAAATGAATTTTCTTCGTTGGAGTTTTATTTATTTATTTTTTAACAATATGGATTTCGGAGATTTACACGATATAACTAGTCCGAGTCGGGAATAGGCTTAGCCTACGCTTTGCTGAAGTGCTTCGTCACTCGACCACTGGAACAACTGAAAATAAAACGGGGTTTTACCCCTAAAAATAGTTTTTACTTATCCTAAAATACTTACCTGTATTTTATTTATGCTTTCCAAGTTTGGAAATGCCTTTCGTCCCAACCTTTAATTTAAACGCACTCCGGGCCCTTGCAATGGCGCTCCCTGGGGCGCATGACCGCCGTCAGGCGGCGCCCCTCTCCCGCTACTCGTCACAGTTTGTCTCACTAATCCCTAAGGACCGTTCGACGCGGGAGGCGGGAGGGTTCTTACAGGTAAGTATTTTAGGATAAGTAAAAACTATTTTTAGGGGTAAAACCCCGTTTTTACTACTATCCTAAAATACTTACCTGTATTTTATTTATGCTGACTTTGTCCTACCCCCTAAGGGGTGGCGTCGAACCCTGCGCATTGCAAGTCCCTCATACTAGATTAAACTTCATAAAAGCTCAACCCTAGCGTGCTGTATACATAACCTGCTTTTCAGTTCTGCAAATCAATCCCCACCACTCGCCCGCTCCTACGACGGGCTGTCATCTGTGGTGCAAGCCGGCAGTCCCAAACACCTCTCATCATACTGCTTGATTTCGCTACTGACCATTCTTCCACCCACGGTGCACCCAGCGAATGCCGCTCGCAAGTATCCAGGGCTTATCTGTCCCAGACATTGCCGAAAACTTTAACACCAAAGAGGCCCTTAAGACCTCGTCCTCCCTGTAAACCTAACTCCACTGACGGGGACCATAACTTCCCCATCTAGCTAAGACGAAGCGCCGCTACTAAATAGGGGAAGGAGCCTTCTCAGGGTTCAAAATCGTAACCCTGGAGCCCCGGGGATGTGATGCCACTCGTGACCAGTGACATGCCCACCAGAACAATCCCTTTCTTGTGCTAACGCCGTCAATCCACTTCGTCGTGCTGCCGGAGTTCCTAATTGCATTGAGAGGTGAGGGTCGCACCCTCACCAGTCTACCCTTAGGTTGCACACGCCCTGGGTGTCCCATGCCACCTCTTCACCTGAAGATCTCTTATACATGTGCAACACAAACAAGCATTTGGGAGTGGCAAGCTAACCCCCACCTGTCAAATTTGACAAATCTTCACAACCCACTGTGATAAAAAGACCCATCCGTGTTAGCAATGGATTCTGAGGAGTGTCTACCTCGCCCCTATCCTGGGGGCAGGTAGGAGTCCAACACCACCTGAAAGTGCCCGAGCCGACGTAATGGTCGGTTATAGTCCGCATCACGGACTTGAAAAGTTGACACACCTCAGAAAGGTTGCCGCGTCAAGCGCATCCCCCAAATCATAGTATGACGAAAAGGGACGGTGGGGGCCGACATCACGAGGAATACCCGACTGCTCCCAACAAAGAACGCACACTGGTTCGCTGGGTCGAAAAGTATCGACAAAACTTGAAACTAAGTGGCGAGAGCAAGAATTTGTTTCATAAAATTATTCCTCAAAAGGAAAAAGGCCACTGGGCAATACACTGCTCACCAACCGGGAACTCGTACACCGGTCTGCTAATAACCAATAATTTTCAAGTTAACGGCGTACCACTCCCTGCACGCAGCATTTCGCTTCGTGTATATACATCCCCTTAGAGATAATATCTCGCTAGGAAATAGACCGACTGCAGTGAGCCGAGGTTTACATAAGAGCAACTAATAACTAACATGAGTGGTAAGGTACAAGTGCCATGATCGGCGTCTCAGAATTCATCACTTACGGATCTTCCAAGAACTTCACACAACAATATATACGACTGAGAAATCTCAGATAATTTCGTAAGGCCAACGTACCAACAGTCCAGGGCAGTAAACACTATCTCCTAAAACACAAGTACACAGGTGTTGTACTATGAACGCAGCTGAAGGAGGTCCAAGTAGCCACGAAGACCGACCTTCACAGAAATCAGTTACCACCACTTCACACTACTCACTGTCACCGTAGTGTCCGCCGGCAATGTCACCAGGCATCAGCTACGGCAATGCACCCGCCTGGAGTGTCATCCGCATGTGACCGCAAGTGTGATGCCGAGCAGCCCCAACGTGTGCTCCCTCGGCCGGCTCTCGGGATTTAATCGACTGCACCGGCCAATATAGAGGTGACTGGCTTTAGCGCCATAGGACTCTTGACTGACTTTGCGCAGATTTATTAATCGACTGGAAAGGTAGCCGTGATACGACATCGACTTGCTAAACACAGCTCCTACTCCAAAATTCGATGGGTAGATAGAGAGCAGCCGCCATCTTTCCATCCCTGCCACAATGCGATTCGAGAGTAGCCTACTGCGCGTCAAATAACCCTCGAATCACGGTTACATTTTCCAAAATCAAAACTTCTAATCATTAACCCCATCCTGCAAATCTGAGGCACAAACACGCAATGCTAACTTATGTCAGTTGCCAATCATAACTGAACCCCAGACATCCATCAGCCGACACAGATGGTGTCAATTTACCATGCAGTAAACCCATGTACTGGCTGGCCATACTGCATTAAAGCCACCAAGAGGAATTTTACAATAAAATCATGCTATGACCAGGAGACTGTAATTTTAAATCTACGGCCAAAGTCTTTACGGCTTAAACTTCCTACGATAAAGTGATAAAGCGAATTTCCGGTTGATCACAATAAGCACAAGAACCTCCGTCTCCGGCCTGTCGACATTCGGAATACAGGGAGACCACTCTGCCACTGGGTACCCATATGAGGTTCGCCAACGTTTTAATCCAGAAAACTAATTAAAACATAGTGGCGAGTGCTATAATGATTGTCTCTAAAGACAATTCAGGGTTCAGAATAAAGCGATTCAAATCGGCAATTTTTAAAACAATTATTCGTCCCCAATCACTTACCTCGCCAAAATTTCAATCATGAAAAACGGAATATGAAAATATGTGGCGAGTGCAATAATAAGCTCTTTTTGAGACTTATAAAGCTAAGAATACAATTGACTAAAATGTGGCAATGTTACACAATACCTCAATCGCCCATCAACTTATCCTTAAGGCGAGTTTATCCCACTTACTACGAACCTCGAATCGTATCGATCCAATCGTCAAAATAAACTTTTTGAATGTAGGCTTGTCCACCTTCGAGGAGCAGTGGACGCCGTCAACGTAATTGACGGTCAAGGCTACTTACCAAACAACCTTAGCACAAGTTACAAGCGAACATCACGCTGTAGATCAACGTCTATCGATTTCCTAAAATAATTGATAGGCTAATCGAAAATTCGCTGCAATAAATCCAGTAAGGACGTCCATAGTCTATTGGTTGGCCTTCGGATAAGGAAAAATTGATTAAGGACGACTGACCTAAAGGAGCACAGGAAATCCCGACCGTGCGACTAACAACCACGTGTGCCAGTGGTCTAGGACCGCGACACTGATGTGCCCCAATGGTCCGCGACCGCTGCCTATGCCACCACGCCAAACGCTCGGTAAGCAATCGACTAAACCGGGCCGATTTACTGGCGGTTTATTTGAGCCTTGATTCGACGAGAACAGCGATAAAGTGGCACACAGGTACACGGGTAAACCGCGACCACAATCCACCTAGAACAAACTAACGGGCTAGTATGAGAGCTGCTCTCATTTCTCCATTCCTGTTGCATTGTGAATCAAGGGTACTGCGCATCAAGCCAACCCATGAAATCACTGCCACAGTTTCCCCGGTGTCAGACAAAACACCACAACACAAACCATGAAATCTCTACGATACTTGTTTGCAAACCAACTCGCAAAAACCAAACGTCAACTTTTACTTCCAATCCATAGCCTACACCAAGATCACCTCGGCTGGGGTGTTTATTTTTGCCCCCCCCCCCCCCCTCGTTGCTGAGAGAGGTGAGGGTCTCTGCACAAACCACAGTGTCCTACATTTATCAATGTGCAAAGTAAACAGTTTACTAATTAAATAAACCGTATACGTGAGCCACCGACACCAGCAAGTGGCAGCTACCAGCCATAACATCACGGTCAATCGCACATGTGGGGAGGGGTGAGGGTTGTCCCCCCCCCCCCCCGTCCATGATGGATGATCTGCGTCACCTTCAGCGCAATGTCCATTCACACGCTCCTATGCACCAAAAAAACCTACGACACCCGAATGCACCAAACAAATAAAGAAATAAAATTTAAAAATAAATTTAAAAAATTTTAATTTTAAAAACAAATAAATGCCCCGATATACTCCATGCCCCAGCTTTATACGGACGAATCGGGCAACTGGCACAACCAGCACCGTTCAAAATTGTAGTTGTACCTAAATTCAAGAAATTTTTTCATTTCACTTTTCTATAAATTCTTGTTAAAATAATTTGGGCAACTATCACAACCTGCAACATTCAAAATTGTAGGTGTGCCTATAATCAAGAACTTTACCATTTCTCTTTTTCTATAAATTCTTGTTAAAATATTTTGGGCAACTTTCAAAATTGTAGTAGTACCTATAATCAAGAAATTTTAAATTTCACTTTTTCTATAAATTCTTGTTAAAATATTTTGGGCAACTGGTACAACCTGCAAAATTGTAGTTGACCCTATAATCAAGAAAATTTCCGTTTTAATTTTTCTCTAATTCCTGCCGAAATATATACCGTACCGCATTCAGTACAGTGATTTTCAGATAACCATTATCATCACACGGTCAAGTAGACCTGCGAAAACTTCGCATGCCACTGGCTGTCCGCAGCCCCTGCCAATGACAGCCCATGTCCAGGACTGCCTTAGTCCTGGACCGGACAACCGCAGTCCCGGACTGGATGTCCGGACCGTACAGCTGCAGTCCCGGACTGGTAGTCCGGACCGGACAGCTGCAGTCCGGACCGGACAGCTGCAGTCCGGACCGGACAGATGCAGTCCGGACTAGTGGTAGTTCGGCAGACTGTCGACTCGGCGTCGAGTCTGCCGACTGTCCCAGTGACATGTAGTCCGCCCATGTCCGCAAGAGTCGTGGACCCTGGGACTGGGACTGGGACTGGTGAGGACTGCCATCCACCCCCCCGATGACGGGAGTAGCGGTAGGAGTCCAGCACCAACAGATCTACGCCAGAGGACCGACTAACCGCCCTAGGGTGTGACCCGGGCTAGCTATAACGGTCATGGCCGTGTCTGTGTTACCAAATCCGACCCGTCGTTACCTTAGGTTAGGAAACGCAGCGTCAGTCACATTACCTGTACTTTTCATTACCTGTAATTCCATTCAGCAGCGTGGCCTCGCAACCCGGACTGCCTGCGTTTGCGTGCGTGAAACCTTTGATCCACCGGACACCGCCGGACGCGGACACCGACGGACACGGACACCGCCGGGTCCCTTGCAGTCCCAAACTCAATTTGCCTGTGTAAACACTACACACAACGACTCGTCGCCGCAATTATCATCACCACAATTCACAAAGCACGTAAAATGGCAAGCACACGTGCAAACTACTATAAATAATGACACACGGCGACGTTAAAACATAGACGAACGTGGTTACGTTTGCCGATAAACATCGCCAATGGGCGCCGTTCGCGCCCAACTTCCTTTGTCCCATTCTGCCGATCCCAGAATGACCAGTTCTTGGCAGAACTGGCACTCTAGATCTTCTAACACTCCACATAATATCCAAAACACGGCGATCCTTCAGGTCTAGTCTTCTTTCGAATAGCCTTCCCTCTTTCCCGAAGCAGGAACAACGATTACAATCCGCCATTTTAGGCCTATTCGGCTGAGCGAAAAACGATGCGACGTTACTCGTCGCGTCCCAAACAAACTGTGACGAGTAGCGGGAGAGGGGCGCCGCCTGACGGCGGTCATGCGCCCCAGGGAGCGCCATTGCAAGGGCCCGGAGTGCGTTTAAATTAAAGGTTGGGACGAAAGGCATTTCCAAACTTGGAAAGCATAAATAAAATACAGGTAAGTATTTTAGGATAGTAGTAAAAATGCCATTTTTTTCCCACCCCTAACGAAGGAGGAACAACTATCTCATAAGATTTTAATTAATAATAGCTTGCCAAATGGATGTAAATAATTACGGCGGTGTGATTACGTGCCCGTATCTACAAAATAGGCCCAAACTTTGTTGAAAAGGAAGCTGCCACTCCTGAGAGCGATTAATGCACTACTGACAGACATGACAATTTTATTTACGCAGTGTCTCTAGTCCCGGTTGGGACGAAACTGTTTCAAGCCTATTTGGACGCGTTGCCGGGACCGGAGTTCTGCATGTGTGGATCCCAGCAAACAAAAAAAATGTAGTTTTTAGGCAAACTTATATTAGTTTTAGGTAGGTTTGGTTAGGTGAGGTTCACTTTAACAAGCTGAAGGCCTATATTTCAACGAATTCACTGGGACCTGAGTATTTATAACTGGATCTCGTCACAAGAACCTGAGACACAGCCTTTTTTTTTTTTTATTTATAATACATTGGCCATTTTTACCCCAAAAAATATGCTGTATGATTTTTTGTGCGCATATTCGGGTTAAGACCTAAGTATTACGAACGGTTTACAAAAAAAATTAAAGCCTCAACTACGTTTTGAAAGGGAGTTACATGAATTGTAATGCTGATGTGCAATCGTTTCTTGCGCTATAAATAGGCCTAAATTTTGTTGAGCAGAAGGAAGCTGCCAAGCAGGGCAGCCGCCCCTGAGAGAGATTAATGTACTACTGACTGGCGTGACAATTTTATTTAATTAAAAAAAAGTATCATACATATCTGCTTTATTTTTGGTGTAAAGAAAGATAACAGATATATCATTACATTTATGCAAAAAAAAAAAAGTACTCTTTCAGCATATAAAGTTGGTCAAAATTGCTCTCAAAGCCAGTACTATGTTAAATTTTTTTGATTTGTAATACAATTGCCATTTTCCCTTCCCTAAATATGCCTTATAATTTTTTTCTGTGAATATTCGGGTTAAGGCCTAAGTATTCTTGCACTGCGAAAAACTGGCTGGTTTGAGCTAGCAGGTGCTCTTTTTATGGCTGGCGTCAGAAGGGTTAATCACCTCTAGAATAAATTGAGCCACTTTACTGGGTGGAAGTCCGGACATTGTAGACACGCATCGAGAAGTTGGATCGATTCGTGAAAAAGGGGGATGAACTCGGATTCGCCCTCTTTTGCCTTAATGCCTGTTGACCTCAGGTAATACTTCAGTGTTCTCACCGAGCACTGTAGCAGCTCGTTGTTACCACTTCCTACTAGAGGTTCCAAAGTGTTGATGATAACTGGATTCACCACCTCCTCTGTACGCTGTGTTTTTGCCCTAAATTCGGGGTTGCTCACAAAAGTCACACTCGCTCTGCCTAGCTGCTGATACCAGACTTTTTTCTGAGTTACTGAAGCCTGTTGGAGGGGTTCATATGTTGGTCACGCTAGGCTTGCTAACTTGACGCAGGTTCCATGCTCGGAACAAGAGTCACACTCTTGGTCACTGGTTCCCAAAGGTTTGAACTAACTTGGAGATGATGTGGCATGAAATGATCTTCTCGCTCCCATAAAGTCGAGTACGGAATTAATGGCCGAACAGTATTGTTTCATTGCCATAATAGACAGTCCCTCGTCGAATAGATCTTTTACGAAGTTGGTGAGGGCTTCCTTAGGATTACATGCCTCGATCCTTCTCTGGGAGCACCAAAGGAACCACCTTTTCCATTTGTTTTCATACACAGACTGTGTGGAACTTCTGTGGCAGTACGTAAGAGTATCGATCACTTTCACGGAGAAACCTCTTTCCCTCAGTCGTCCCTTTACAGTCTCCATGCATTAAAATGTAGTGACGTAGGGCAGTTGTGTCAAGTGTTTACCCCATGTTGAGACACAAGGCCTGGGATCTGAGGCAGTTCCATTGGTTCTTCCTTGCATAAGACTTCTAAGGACTACGAACCATGCTGCCACTGGCCACCAGGGCGCTACGAGTATGTAGTTGCCTGTGACTGGCGAATCTTGTTCAACACCTTTTGAAGCGGCAGGAATGATGGGGAAAAGATATGCAAAGATTCCCAAGGCTAGGTTGAAGGCTAGGGCGTCTGTTGCTCAAGACAGAGGGTCTGCAAACGGGGAGACGAAGTTCGGGAACTGCATGTTTTGTCTTGTTTCGAACAAGTCTGGTGACGATACATTGGAATGTTGTCAGGGATTCCAATAACCTGGAGAGTGTCAACACGCAACGATGTGTGGTTCGAACGACGAGGGAAGCAGAATTCACTGGTTTGTCAGCAACAGTCATGGCAGTGCAATGGCTCCCCAGTTGCCATACTGCAAAGATGAAGCTGTCATCCCATTAGCCAAAGACAACTGAGAGCAGACACAAACAAAACATCTCGACTTATGGTAAAAGTACATAAAAGAAGCTGTAAACAACAACCCATGTGTTCTCTGACTCAGGTATATACCGGGTAACAAAAATATGGAGGTCATTTTTAACAAGCCGTTGATAAGACAGCCCTACGAACAATTTCAGCGCACTTTTTGCTTTGTGCGATTTCCAAAGATGACTCATTGTGTATTATTTAGTTTCAGGCATGGTTGCAGGAATAACCATAAGGGAAGGTTTTTGCCATTCCCAACTATGGGTACTAAAAATGTGTGTGCGAGCAATGTTATTGATGGTCAATCTCACGTGGCCCTAAGTACGCCATATGATGTATCTCAGTGTGCCTTATAGCCAACGGGACGAGAGCAACTTCCTTACATTTTTTTTTGGTCCCTGTCTTCAATGATGACGGGTATCTCATGCAGCTAAGCAAATTTGTTCGTAATATTAATGCTCCATTATTTATTTGAAGCCTTATTTAATGTTTAAGATAGTTGCCATTTCGAACCCATGAGTGGAGAAAAGGTATCTCACTGTGTAAATACCACGTACTAGGAATAGCGCAGATAAGTTGAATAAGTTGAACGACTTGAAATGTGTTGCTCACCAAACCGAAATGGCGTATATGGGGAATTTCCATAGCACATAAGACTTGTCCTAGTGTTGCATTTAAAGGGCAATTACATCCATTTTGACATACATGTTTGACTTTTGGATCACTTACACAATAACTAAACACAAGAATTGCAGTAAGAATACGTTACTTACGTCCAATATAACAATTTAATTACTGCATCACCAAAATACGACACGGAGATCGCCATTGTTTTGCTGGAACGTTCAGAAATTAATGCCGACAGATGACACTTTTCGATTTCGACTAGCAGCCGATTGAGATAGCTGTATTGACTGTGAGAAGCTCATGCGTCTGGCGGCCTTAGCTGGCTGGCAGTGTAGTGGCCAGTTAAGGCCGTCAGACGCTTGAGCTCCTCACAGTCAATACAGCTATCTCAATCAGCTGCGAGTCGAAATCGAAGAGATCCGTTTGTCGGCATTAATTTCTACGCGTTCCAGCAAAACAATGGCGACCTCCGTGTCGTGTTTTGGTGATGCAGTAATTAAATTGTTTTATTGGACGTATGTAACGTATTCTTACCGGAATTCTTGTGTTTAGTTATTGTGTAAGTGATCCAAAAGTCAAACATGCATGTCAAAATGGATGTAATTGTCCTTTAAAAACAGCCCAGCATTAATTACTTTGACTGTTTTTCTGATTTAGTGAACCTGAATTGGCCCCAGGTATATGGGTCTATTTTAACACTTGTGGCATAGAGAATGAAGATCTCCCGGCATGATCACAAGGTTTAGACTTGGATTATGCTTAATGCACAGACATCTGCTTCCTGCCGTGCCAGAAACTAAGGTGGAGATCAATGGGCCAGCATCAATGAGTTATGTAATGCGGGGCACTGCCCCGGTGGAGAGCCGGTACGTTGCCTTCAAGTTTTGGGGGTTAATGTTGGTCATGGAGCATTATTTCAAAACGAAATAGGCTTAAATTAGAAAGGTAAGTATTTTTGGACACAACTTAAACAGCATATGCGTGAAATAAAAATGTCCGATGAAATAACGGCCTTAAATACAAGTGCAGAAATTTGTATTTTAGCCAGTCACATCCCCAGTTAATTACGAGGGCTCCGCATGAGCAGACTGTCAGGCAAAGTAACAAAATATTAAATAATACAATTTGCAAAAAGTGATAAAATTAGAATCTAACGGTACGTACTCATCTGTAGTTGTGTCTTGTCCACCAGGCCCATCCTCGTGCTTTTCATCTCTCGTCAACTTTCGTCTTGGCTGCAATAAAGGCACATCGCATTATATTCTAAGCATTTATTTCACGACTAATGTTACAGTGCTGATCCTGATAAAAGGAGTAGGATCTAGCCGAGCATGCATGGTGTTTGGGTTGCTGGAATTCCAGAGAATGGAGTTTGTCGCGGGTAGATCCAGGATTTTAAGGGAGCTACTGTTCCTACGTTTATGTATGATCATTGTGTTTGCCCTTATGTTAAGTATTTTTTTTTAATCAAAACATTGTACCTTGTATAGAGTAACATAAAAACATAAATAACGAAAAGGGAATTTTACAATTAAAATTAGTTTTTCTTATAGATCGACATCACTGCCATTTTACTTTGGTTTTTGGGGAAAATACTCACAACAAAAATACGCAACACCAAAAAGTCTGTAAATCTCAGGCGAATTTTCGGTGGCCAATTTTCTGCTACCTTCTTCAGGCCTAGCCCAGAGTTCTGTTCACAACAGCAACTACAAATGTCAACGGAAAAAACAAATTTGAATTTGGAACTGAGAAAATCGCCAAATTCAAATTTGTTTTTTCCGTTGATGTTTGTAGTTGCTGTTGTGAACAGAACTCTGGACTTTTTGGTGTTGCGTATTTTTGTTGTGTAGTAAAATTAGTTTTTACTTATCCTAAAATACTTACCTTTCCTAGTTTTTCCACCGTGTCAACCCAGCGACTTTACGCATGCAACTGACGTGCCTACCGCCACATGGTTCCTCCCGCCTGCAAGTTGTTCTCCCTGTCAAGCAGCAGTCGCGAGGGCTAACAAAAATGTGGTCTTATATGAGAGTCAAGTCAATGACGCCTTATGGAGAGGTTGTAGGGGGCTATGAAAAAGTTTTTCAGAACCACATGAGTTTTCAGTCTAGAAAAAATTGCCGCATCGTAGATGTTTGAACTCCAAGTGCTTAGAATAGTGGTTCAAAATCGTTTCTGTGACCTAAGTGATAAAGCCCAAGCATAGTACAGATAATTTCAAGAGTTTCCTAGCGTGAAAGTATAGGATGTCCAGATTTGTGCGAAGTGTGTTTCGTTTGTGTTGCAACAATAGGTCCTGCCTGGTTGGTAGCTGAACTGAAACTTCCTTGCAAAGCTCCATTATGTCCACAAACCAGGGAGCAGCTAGCCAGAAGGGTGCAAACAAGATGATCAATCCCTGCATCACTTTTGATTTTGTTGAGTGCCCCTTGTAGAAAGAAGAAGGCTGGTTAGAGTTAGGCCCACATCCCTTCCCATGACAGGCTATGACTGTCGGTAGCCCATGTCTGGTTGTCCGGGAACGGCGACACAAAGCTCTACAGAGCTGTTTGTTTTCCTGGTAGAAAATAGGTCTATCAATGGAGCCCCCCATGGAAAATTCAGTTGCAAACTGAGGGGCAAGGCATCTATCCAACATCCGTAAGGATCTTGCCCCCCCCCCCCCCTTCCCCCCGAAAAGCTCATTCCCTAG
Source organism: Lithobius niger (assembly GCA_023313725.1). Classification (NCBI taxonomy): domain Eukaryota; kingdom Metazoa; phylum Arthropoda; class Chilopoda; order Lithobiomorpha; family Lithobiidae; genus Lithobius; species Lithobius niger. Next base: position 103,192 of record JAHWFP010237160.1, read on the forward strand.
GATGTTCAGTCTCACAGAAATGTACCATGCATGGGTGTAGCAAGATTTCCAGCAGGAGGCATACCGGGTAGGTCAAAGAGCACTGACACTTCTTTCTTTAGTGACCAAGACCTCATTCTGTCCCCTACATATGTACGCCACTGTGGATGTTATATCCGAAGTTACTGACAGACTTCCCCTTCAAGAGTGATGGCCAAACTCGAATGGCGTTGACAATGGCTCACAGTTCCAGTATTTTTATGTGGAGCTCCCCTTCTAAATAAGACCACGTCCTTGATGAAGTCAATGATCTCATGTGTGTTCCAACCTGGTTGATGACGCATCCGTGAAAGGGTGACGTCCGGAGCCAGCGGTTGGATTGAAACATCTAATTACGGAATTTTGGGGAAGTCTCCAATTCAGACTCTCCCTAGCAAGGTTGTGAAGAGAGATCTGGTCTTCCCAACTGTTTCTTATGACCCAAAGCTTCCTTGCGAAACTAGTGTAACGGCCTAACGCGTCATGATCCCATTGGGACAGGACTCGCTAGGGAGTCCAGTTGTTCCATCAGCTTGCTCAACTATCTGGTAGTGAATTCCATTCTGGAGTTCAAGAATCTTGTCTTCTGAAGGTCAGCTAGGAAATGACGCCAGATTGAACTTCACTCCCAGGACTAGGAAGAGCTGCGCCGGTTTGAGTCGCGAATTCTTACTGTTGATGCCCAGGCCTAAGTCTGTAATGTCATCCATTGTGCGGCCTGCAAACTCACCTTGGGACAGAGATTCCTTACGAGCCAGCCATCCAAGTATGCATGATGGTGGAAGAAGCCGAGCACTGGCTTCAATACTGAAGGAAGACGTGGGGTGCTGTGAGCCTGAAGGGAAAGACCAAAGTGGTACGCAATTTCCGGCATACAAACCAGAAAAGATGGAACACCGAAGGATGTAAAGGGACAAGCAGATAAGCGTCTTACAGGTCAACTGAGATGGTAAATTCGCCTGCTCTCAGTGATTCCCGTAAGGTTGCCAGCTTGAGGTGTTCTGCGTTGAAGAATCCGTTGAGGAACTTTCAAGTTGGAGATTATTCTGGTTCATCATTCTTCTTCAGTACGACTTTTGCTGGGCATATCTCCAAGTACCAACACGCGACGAGCAGATTGCTCCTTTTCCAACAACTTTGTGACTTCCTCTGCCAAAAACGGATCTTCTCCTAAAATAATCAAATCTACGGCGGGTGAGATAAAAACGACCGGTACCCTTGAGAAGGAAGGATGGTAGCCGCGGGTGAAGACTGACACCATGAACACATCCTACGTGATGTTCTTCCAAGCTGCACCCGACATGATGTTTCAAATTTGCTATTCTCTGCTTCTGTCTTATTTTCAGATTTAGCACTAGTCTTTTCAAAACCACCTATTTGTTCTTCTCTGTATGTTATGCATATCTTGGGGCAAAGGTTGGTGCGAAAATTACATGGTCAACATTTATGGTATTCTGAATGTCTGTGATAAAACGCTGACCACATTTTGCACACACGGGCTTGGTAAAACGACTAGTCAATCCACTACGCATAAAAAACGCATACGCTTCCTCATCAAACGAATGATGCAAGGATTATACCTGAAAAGGTGAACTCACTGGAAGGTAGGAGGGGCCACCTCGCGGGAGAAGCGAGCGTAAGTTACGATGCTTAAAGTCGATGGGTTGATACAGCAGAACAGAGCTATCCTAAATGAAACGTTAAATTTAGAAAAGTTAAACATTTTAGGAGAGATGTAAAAATAGTCAGTGTAACAAAGCAGTTTTCCGTACCTTTTCTTAACATTTTAGGAATATTAACTACTAACTAGGCCTACCAAATTCACAGACAACACAAGCTTTCGTACAGTATGAAAAAAGCTCTACCCATGGAGGCAATGCTACGAGCCGGGTTAAATCAACTACCCCAACGCTAAATGAGCTAAAGCCCTAACAAATGATAAAATTATTGCTTGAAAAAACATTTTCCAGCAGATAAGACTATACAGCTACTTATTAGAAAAGAACAGACATACAAAAGATACCAACTCTCAGAACCTGCCTTAAGTTACCTATTGCCATTGTACAACACCATACTACTTATAAAAATAAAGCTCACACAAGTTGGCCAAATGATTTAATTTAATTACCTTAGGTCTGAAGCTCGCTCTATCTCGGTCTTCGAACTTATGCCTTCGTTCTTTCTCTTCTAACTTAATCTTTGGTTCTTTATCATCAAGCTTATTTTTCTTTTCCCTGTCTTCAATCTTGTTCTTTTTTTCTTTCTCTTCTACTTTAATTCTTTTCTCCTTGTCTTCACCTGCTTTAATCCTCTTCTCTTTATCAACTTTTTTCTCTTTCTCTTCAATTTTGTTCTTCTTGTCTTCAGGCTTACTCCTTTTATCTTTGTCTTCGGGTTTAGACTTTTTATCTTTATCTTCAACCTTTTGCTTCTTTTCTTTATCATCCAATTTACTCTTCTTATCTTTGTCTTTATCTTTATCTTCACCCTTCAATACTTTCTCCTTTTCTTCTGGCTTATTCCTTTTGTCCTCGACCTTACTCCTTTTTTCTTTATCTTCTGGCCTCAATCGCTTGGATTTTTCTTCAAGCTTATTCTTTTTGTCTTTCTCTTCACTCTTAAGCTTTTTCTCCAGTCTTTCTTTTTTTGTTTTAGTTTTCTTTTCTTCTTTCACCTTAACCTTCTCCTAATAATGAAAAATAATAATAAAAAAATAAATAAAAATTAAAAATAGTTAGGTAAATACTCAACAGCCTTTCTGAAAATAAATTAAAAATTAGCCAGGTAAATGCTCAACAGCCTTTCTGGAGAACAAAGACTATAACAGAATATAGCAGAACCTTAATTATCCAAACATAAATTATCCGAAACTCTCAGTCAACCGGCCCCATTTCATGTGATTTTTTTTTATCACACATCACCTATTAAACGCCCATGGGTGTTTGCAGTTAATCTGGCAAAAATTAGGGGGTGGGTAATAAATAAACCATAAACCCTTTCTAACCTGATATCTGGCCATTCATCACAGAAAATAAGGTAGTTATGCGATCATTCACATATAATAAAACCTCATTACAACTACAACTGTGGGAGACTGTAGTGTTGAATTAGCGTTATTTTTTTGAAATATATTCATGTATTAAATTTTTTTTTAATGTTATTAGTTACGACGCTGGTTTCAGTTTGGTAACGACGCTGGTTTCAGTTTGGTAACGACGCTAGTTTCGGTTTGGCAACGGCGCTAGTCGCGTTTTGGCTGCGGCGCTCTTTGACTTCCGGTTTTGCCGTGTAGTGGCTCTGGTGTGCTCACTGACGTTTTGGTGGTGGAAATTACGAACGAGTGCTTAAGATGAATAACCATATCACTCTTCTGATGTACGGCAGGTTCGGCGGTTGTGCAGGAAGACGTTTTTTTTCGACAATGTAAGTTAGGAAGGTGGCCACTCCCAACTTAGTTACAACGCACTTGTCCTTCGTTAACCTAAAGTTAACTGCCATGTGAACCAAATGAAGCAGAAGGACGCGAGTATGAACGACGCCATGGTGGATGAACTTGTCTGTTTGCAACTCGCCGTTCGTCTTGGGTTTCACTCGTCACTAGTCGAGTATTTCAGATGTCGTGGCAATGCCGAGAGTTAATTCCACGGTAGAAGTATCGGACTATTTCTAATTGTCGTCGGAGTTCTTGTTGCAAGAAAGGAGCGTCTGGGAGTAGACGAAGGAACTGTTACTTTTCTCAGCCCTGAGTGTGATAAAGCCGTCTCCGTAATTATCCAGTTTCACCAGGTGTTGATGCAAGATCCATATAATCGACTGAACTTTAACAGCTACTGCGTAATGAATTCTCCTTAACCACGACTCCTCGTCATATTGGTCCGTGAGTAAAACTAGAACTGACTAACGTCTGCATTGAACTGTTAAGTTGTGAAACAATGATGCTCATATTAACGCCAGCCATAAAAACCGAAACTGCCAAACGTATATCCTTTAAAGCGTCGTATTTATTATTTTGCGTTTTTATGTGTGTTCATTTGCCAGTAATTCCTAAAGTTTGATTTGATAATAGGAAAAAAAATGGTTAAGGATAATATGGCGCTTGTCCCCAAAGTAAATATTATATTCAGGGTAAAAGGAAGCTGTGCTTCTTTATGGATTTAGTAAGATGTTTCTGCTCATTTGAAATGAACACGATCATTGGATAAAAATTAAGCTGAATGAAAGAAATGTGCTAGAACCGAAATACTGGTATATTTTGAGAAATTGAAAATAGTTATTGAAAAGGAAATTATAGATATTTTTATCTTCCTTTTGTATTGGAGGAAGCAAGCCTATCTAGTCCAATTAATTGCAAACCATAGGTGAAATTAATTTAAGGTAGCCTATAGATAATGAATTGCCGAAAGTGATTTAATATTTAAATCCAATTTAAGCTTTTACAGAGCTAATGGTGTAGTCCACTAGGGACAATTTAACATATTAACAGATTAGGAATATTTTGAAATAAATATTTATATTTTTGTTATCTTACGATTCTTGTGTATGAATTTTTGGTCTCTGCAAAACATGATTGAACCCGGGAGAGATTTTTTTGCGATAACATTTGAATTAGTGAAATTTAGGTGTTACAAGACATTCCGTTTAATACGACAAATTAAAATTCCCGGTTAACTCTCAACTCTCCCAATATAAAAAAATACAACGTTTATAAGAAATCGGATATAGTTTGAACGACTTCAAAAATGCTAATTTTCTAAAAACTTTCAATTGCTTTTTCAAGCTGTGAAAGGGGGTGGGAATGAGGGGGGGGGGGGGTAAAGAGGAGCCACAAAGAAAGAATCACGATGTTTTCCACTTATTCAAAACAAATCAACACCCGTCCAAGCATTCCAGTCTATTCACCTACGATTAGAGTGATAGTAGTAGTAAGCTTTGCTGTAGAGTGTTGTACGCACACGGTGGCGTTCAAAAACTTGAAACAAAATTCCCTGATTTTTCCAGGTTTTCCAGACCAAAACTGATATTTTCCCCCGATTTTTTCTTTAATCAAAGGATGGTGCACTAGGACTAAAAACAAAATGTTTCACATTTGACTCAAATCGCAGTAGCATTACTTTGCTAAATGATACTGTCGTAACTGGTATTGATAAGAAGTAGAAAGGCCATAATCTTAACAAAAAAAACTGGGAACTCGCAGTATAGGCCTATTTTATTAGACACAAAAAAACCCAATCATACATCCCCAACAGTTGGAGATAGAACACCAAAGTCTACTTATTCAGCGTCTTAATTTCTTCTTCAATCTTAGTCAAATTGTAGCCAGTAGGTACTACAGCAGCAAGCCTGCTCATTACCCTTAGCAACCAAAGATGACAACGCAAAGGTAGCAGGGCCCCTCTCAGAACAGAGAGGGAGGATGGGAGGAGCGCGCTCACAATGGCAGTAGCCTAGTGCTAAAACACTCGTACGGAGTTTTTGCTTTATCCGGAATGCAACAACAAAATGGTTTTAATGGAAATAAAAATGAAGATTCTACCAGAGAACTTGTTCTCGCAGGAGAATCTAAGTTTTCCAAGTAGAATCCGACGACACTGTGTTAGTTACATTTGGGATGTCCCTCTTGCAAAAGGCACCTTTAAACCCCTATTTACATAAAAATTAAACCTAAGGCCATGCAAAGTTAAAAAAATGGTTCTCGGGCACACACAGTTGAAAAACCGATGAGGAATGAGGCTTTTTTTTTTTTATTCTTTGTAATTTTCATGCAGTTTGAGGTAGCCTAAAAGGAAAAAAAAATTTTTGCGCTCTGAAATTAGTTTTCATTGGAAGTTGAATTTTATTAAGCATAATGCATACACGTAGGTGTCTACTTATTTTTTTTTTGTTGGCTTCATTTTGCCACACGGGTTGGCTTTGCGTTTTGTAGCTTAAAGCTTATTTTCAAAACAAACATTGCAGGTTGCATAAAAGCCTTTAGCATTTGCACCTTTTTTTGGTTATCAGTGGTAGGGCATTTCAAGCTTACTGTACATAAACAATGATAAATTTGTTTTTACGAACACTTTCTTATTCCTTTAAGCAGTATGAACGTACATAATTATACGTCTGCTACGTTGTGGCCCAAATGGAGCCTTTAAGGGGAAGTGCGGGTCGAAAAATGCTATTTTCGGCCAAAATATCGACATGAGAAAAGCTGAAATTCACTACCTACGTTGTGCATCGATTTCTGTATATAAAATGTTGTTCCCGATGTCTATAATTTTATAAAAAGCACTTTCGTTGAATGTAGTCTCACTAAAAACTGTAAAAATGTTGTGTTCATTCACTTTTTCGGAAGTTAGAAAGCAAAAAAATGGTAATTTTCGAGCAGTAGCGATCGAACCATTTCACTGGACGCCGCCATCTTGGATGCATTGAAAAGCTGGAATTCCTCTCTATCCAGGCCTCTCAACATATTTTCTCGATGTCCATTTGGCATTCGCCAATCAGACGGAATATAAGAAGCGGTTTTGGCTGTCTCAACCTACCTTTCTAAAGCAGTTAAAGATGCGTTCCATCGTTGGCCAGTTGGCACCACGTGACAAATTGGCGTGCTCTCATTGTCTGACGAGCGATTTTACAATGGTTGCCATGGCGCCCTTCGGATTTCACGTGAGCCAAGATGCGCGATATTTTGCGTTCAGTTCGTCGTTGAAAATTACGAAAAAGATGAAGTGTCACTGCATTAAAAAATTAAATCAGCAGCTACGATGCAAAACTAAAACGGAAAAGGAGCCAATAAACCTTCACACTATCGCTTATCAGGTGGGAACAATGTTTTGTAGCCTAACTAACACCGACTTTCGGACGCGTTTTTTCAACATGGAAATTTCAATTTTTAGTTCATTACCGGCCGTAATTTTATGAAATGGTTCTCCAAAATTGTTGAAGCCATTTATCCGATTTTTTTCTCTGCACCTTAATGAATACGAAAATTTTAACTAATGAAAATTAGTTTTTACTTACCTAAAGTATTTACCTTCAGTAATTATGCTAAAACCACCTTTTTACGCTATTTACTGCTCGCTTATGAACTAAAAACACCATTTTTTACGTTCTCCCTAAGCTTTTCTCCACTGCCGCCAGGCGGCGCTGCACGTCCTTACCGACGTCAGCGCCCCCACCAGTCCAACCGCATCACTTTT